>JANHZU010003897.1:1876-14601 GCA_032468055.1 Acrochordus granulatus
GTCAACAGCCAGTTAGCTTGTCATTTGCTGCAATGTTCCTTTTTCTGTTTTCATCTTCCTTGTGTTAACTTTTCCCTGCTTTGATCACTAGTGTTAGTATTGTCATTTTGGGGTTTATTTATCTATTTTTATCTAAATTTATGTTATCTAAATTTTTAAAAGATTTATAAATTGGTATGGCCAATTTAAATGCCATACTCTGGACATCTCACAAAACAACAGCTGCCATGCTTCCAAGGATTGGAAATGGCAGTTAGTTATTAGTCAAGGACAGGAGCTGCCATGGAATGGAAAATCTTTTCCCAGTGTCTGATTCCTAAATTGGTGAAGTTCACTCTTCTCTTGCTTCCACATGTTCTCAACCATATCTGAATGCTGAGGTGTGGCTGAACTTAGGAGTAAACAACTTCATGCCTTTAGAGAATTCTACTAGTGTTTCCTCTGTACTGTTTGTATGTCCCACCAGCAAATCTTCCTCTCTTCCCTGACAGCACTTTGCAATGAACAAAGAGCAGCTATAGTGTGCTGTATTCTTAATTTCAATCTGTAATAGACTTATAAAGTTCCAATGTACCTGTAGACATTTTACTTTTTAGAGGTTAATTGCTTTTGAATCAAAATTCTTGCATATATAATTTGGCAGGTGAATGCAGTCTATAAACTTTCTACAGAAATGACTGATATAAAGATGGCTTGGTACCATTCACATATTACAGAAAGTCTTTTCCAACTTGGTACGCTTGGGTGAATGGGCTACAAATCCCATCTTCCACAAACAGGAAACACAATGGTTGTGATAAATGGGAATAGTGAGAAAGGTTGCCAGGTTCAGGAAGACTGCATAGCACAGATGTTTCAGTGTTGAAAAAGATGATGCATGAAGTAGCCACCAGATCAGTTACAGGCAAGACCATAGCAAATGATCACTAACAGGTCTTCAGGATCTTATTTTAACTGGAATTTTTTTAATATGACAATTGTTTATGTTTGTATGGTGGTTTTGTTTTGGGGTTTGCAAAGTGCCTAAGGAATCTTGAGATATACAATAGCAGGGATATATATGAAACAATGAATTAATGACAAACAACTTGGGCCTCAGGATAAGGCTAGGGAACATGTTATTGTAAAACATCACATCACTGTTCATGAGGATTTTCTTATGCTGTTTTATTAATTTCAATGGCCTTCTGCAGACTGAGTCATATTTTCAGAAGAAAAAATGTTCCATGTGTCATCAGCCATCGTGAGTTTAGCCTCCGCTCTCAAGATGTAAAAAGTGACATTTCTTTCACCTTTCATTTTTAATTTTTTTTAGTATTAATTTTATTTCATGTCTTTACAGATTCTATTTTTGTTATGTTTCTAAAATTTCCTTAACTATCATCAGATCTTGCTAGAATAGAAAGCAGAGGTATGATTCTCTTATATACATAAAAATAAATGAAATGCTTCTGGGAAAAAAAAGGTTAGCATTCCAGCTTCATGAATGAGGGCTCTTCTGTTAAAGTTGTTATTTAATGTGCCAGGCATGCCTTACAGTCAACACCGAGGCCAATTCACTCGCATAAGAGGGAGAAAAGACAGTGATAACACCAGACAATCCAGAAAGGCTTTGCAGTTTATTTATTTATTTAGTAAATTTATATACTGTCCATGGACTCGAGGTGGAGCAGTTAGGAGTTCTAAAACAGGAAATCTCAAGGCCTTTGTTAACTAAGTTTTTCCATCAATTTAATCAAGTCCAGGTTATTCCCTAGCCGATTAGACTTTCTCATCCCAGCTAGATATATTTGGCTCTGATCAGATCTTGCTTTCTTGAGAAACTTTAGAGTAGTTCTCTCAAGACTGTCTCTCAGTGTAATTGGACAGTGCTGTACTTCCTTGTCTTCTGATTGGTCCTCAGGTACCTGCTTTCTTGGAGGCTGGATGGAGAAGGCTTCTGGTATGCTAGTGCTAGCCCCAGATAGAAGCAGACTGGCAATACAGTCTATTTCTTGGATGTTTCTCTCTGGTCTTCCTGGTCCTCTTCTACATTTGAGGAGGGTTCTTAAGAGAGGCTCAGAATAATGCAAAATAGTCCCAGCATCTCTGAGGGCAACAACCATAGCTCTGTATTAGAGAAGGATCTTGGCTTTGAATCCTTCTATCCTTAGGCAATGAGGAAATTGCCTCAAGCAAGTGATCTTGGATATAATGGAATGCTGTTACTAGTTAATTTTAGGTGGACGGAGAATACCAACACCAAATACAGACACCAAAATACTTTACAAAGGGCTTTGCATATGACTAGGTAAGTGGAACCACAATTCAGTATTTTGCCTTAAGAAGTACAGTGCAGCCTCACAAGATGAGACTAATCCGTTCTGGAAGAACGCAAAATGCTCATAAAGCAAAACGAGCTTTCCCATTAAAAACAATAGAAAATCGGGTGATCCGTTCCACGCCCCCAAAAATATTCACCAAAAAATAATTTTCAACGGAATTTGATGTAGAAATGATTGTCCCTAACATCTTAAACAAGTAACAACGATTAACACATGATATAAAGCATATAGAGCAAACTACTGTCACCAGTACTTACGGATCTGCCTCGAGGCTGCTGCTCGGCCGGCTGCTGTCTGGCGTCCCTGCTGGCTCAGAGGATCCACTGCCGCCTCTGCTGAGGCAAAACTGCCCTTTCCCTCAGCAATCCCTTTCCAGGCGTCTTTCGTGAAAAGTTTGGAAATATTTCTTGCCTCTGTATTATGAGAGGAGAAATGACGGGGGGGAATTTCTGCTTTATTTTGGGTGAGGACAAGGACAATTTCTGCTTTATTTTGTGTGTGCGCACGCTTGCCGCCTGTACGGCAATGGAGTAAGCCACTCAGTAGCTTTGGGAAAACACGTGCGCACTTGCCGCCCATACGGCAATGGAGTAAGCTACGTGGCATTTCCTGAACGGGAAATACAGAGCGTGCTGACTGATGACGTGTAACTTATCAAGTGAAGTTTGCTTGTCTTGTGAGTTGCGGCTCATCCAGCAGAATAAATTCTATTAATTTTTTCTCGTCTTGTGAGTTACTCATCTTGTGAGTTAATCGTTTTGTAAGGCACCACTGTATTAGGTCTTGCAGATTGTCTGCAATCCACCTCAACAGGCATAATCCCAATTGGGTTGTATACATCCAGGTGACCATTAGATGGCAGTAAAGGGTCCCACAGATTTCTAACATATTGCTGCCACCAAATGGTTATCTGAATTTTTGCCCAGATCTAGTAGCCCAATGCAGAAGCAAACTGCTGTACCTCAGTGGGGCAAAGCACCTCATTGAGATATGAGGCTTTACCTTTATTTCAGTTCAGTTGGCCGCATTAAAACAGCTGAAGGAAAGTGCGCCTTCCATGATCTGCATTCTGCTATTATTGTTATGACTGTTTTGCAAGTAAAAGATTGGATGTAAGAGATTCAGACTGGCTGTGTTGAAAATAGCATCATTCACTTTCACCTTTCGAACAACAAAATAGGAATAACACCTTTTTTGTGTGGCTGTTTGCTTAATAAATAAAGACTTTGTATCCTCATGTTTTTGAGATATATTTTATTTTAAAAACTGTGTTAAATTCTAAATGAGGCTTCAAGCAGACACATTGAAATCAAGCTGACAAGTTAACAGCATTTTGATCTGGCGGAGCTAACATAGCAAGCCTATTATTCACTTGAAAAAGTGACATTGGAATACTCCCTGTTTCTAAAACTCTTTTGATGAAGAACAGACAGGTCTGGTGGTTTTCAACAACGTTTTCCTCTGTCATCATGCAGAGAAGAAAGTTTGGGGATGTTGCAGAAGGATAGATAGGAAGGCTCATCGGAGTTCCCTGATATCAGAAGGAACAAAACAGAAACATCAGAGGGAAACATCTGATCAGTTCTGTAGCCTCTGTCTTTTATTTCTAGTTTCCGCTTGTTATTCAGCCAAGACATACTGCCTTATTCTATAAAACTGGCTTACTCAGTGAGCCTGTATGTTATCATACTACGAATTTCCTTTGGCAGATGTTGGAGGACATTCATTCTGGCAATAGCATGAAGAATGCCACATTTCTTGACAAATGCAAAGCAAGCCAGTACAAACAAATCACAACTTATTTGCATTAATAGGAGTCCTACACCGGAGAACACTTCCATAGTTTTAAAATTTATATGTCTTCCCTTTTTAATCTGCCAGAACATGGATTTATTAAGACACTTGGCAGTTTATAAACCCTGACCTTTTCCTGGGCTTTTGGACAGGAGGACTGATTATTTTGTTTTATCTCTTACCATATTTAGCACTTACTTCTACAAGAATTAGAAAGCATGGCAACCCACCCTCCTTCAGAGTCCCTCTGGCACTTGGCTACATGCAATTTCAGGAAAGATAATTTTTTTTTCCTGGCTAATATTCATGGATGACAAACCATGCCAACATCAGCTGTGTTGATATAAAACCAAAAATAAATCAGAATCAGCCATAAGAGTTCCAACCATAAAATGAACATGTCTTGCATTTGGAAAGCTGTAAGAAAGTTGTCAGATTGAATGGCTGGGAAGGGACTTCCAATAAAATTACCTCTGCAGTGGGTTTTTAAAAGAGTAGCTGTCATTGTCAAAGCAAATATAACAAGCCTGAAGCTCGGCGTTAGATTTTGTGGTCTGCATTACAGGTTGGAATATTATGTAGGAATCTATATTTCCATATCCAGACCATGAGTAGACTCCTGCTCCCTTGACTACACCTTTGTTGAGCTTTTCTGTACTAGTGGATGCTGATGGCAACACTGATCTTCGCCAAGCAAGACTTAATCAGCAGGCAGGCCCAGTCCAGCTTCTACCAACTCGTGGAGGAGACTGTGTGCTCAAAATACCGGATGGAGGTTCACAGTCATATAGTCCTAAAAACTGGACCTTTTTATTATGACCAAATGTACTTTCTCCAGAAAAGGAACATTTGTTTTTCTTGTTCATTTCAGGGTGGTTTAAAAAGTCTCCCAATTTTCTTTTACCCATGTTTTCTACCTTACAAGTGGCCGAAGGTGGCTGTTCTATTGTTTTGGATTACATACCTTTTCATTACTCAATAGCTGTTGCAGCTGCCCATAATTCATGATCTGGAAACAAACACTGAAGTGACTTCCTCGTTGTAATTTAACTAAGGCAGGCTGCAGGCTATTGGAGGAATAAATTTCAGGCCCAAAAGAAATGTTAACAAAACTGACTTTTCTTTTAAAAGAAAAAAGAAGTTTTGAACATCCATCCTTCCTCATTAAATAGAGAAACAAAGAAGGTGTATTACTGAGGATCAGGATAGGAGAGAAGATGCACAAGAATGTTTATAAATAAGCCAACAATACATCAGCCTCAGAAAGGAATCACTTTGAATAAATTGTTCCCTTCCAAAAAATAGCATAGCTGGCAAATCTGCTCGAGATGGAAAGTTAATCCACAATATTTCACAAACTCACAAAATCATCAATACAATATTTGTTTAATATATTTCCACAATAGTCCACTGGAGCTGAATGTGATTCCTCTAAAATTGTCTTGCAAAAAAGAAATCTTCAGAAGTAGCTTGGAGTATCCAGATTTGAGTCACCCAGACCATATCAACACAGCTAACATTCCAATTCCCCATCTCACAAGAATAGTTTGAAGATTGTCCTATTCCAAATTGCCATAGATTCTAAAAAAATTAAAATTTCTTCCTCTCTTCAGATAAAATTAATTGCTTGTATGTCCACTCTCACCTTCATTCCTACTTCATGCTGTGCACATATTTCTGACTGCATGTAAAAAACAAAAGAAAACATCTGAATGGTTCCTAGGCCTAGCCAACTTTCCCTTTAAAAGATGTGCTATCGCAAGGGAGGCAGAATTTCTGAAAGTGGGGAAACAAATTATCTAAAATTTACACAGAACCATAATGTCTCAAAGAAAAGTTAATTTTAGCCAAGCCAAAAATGTCAGCTCAAATCCTACTGAAATGATGGGATCATGGAGATGATTTTGAACTTATACAAAATCTTGATCAGGAAGAAGCTAGGTTTCTTGGATACTAGTCTATTTGTTACATTAGCACTCTCTGGTCTTTTGTAGGATGCTGAATATAGTAATATTCATAAAATATACATCGCAGTTTTCAGAAAGAATCCAGCTAATACATATTTCAGACTTGGTAGAATTCTATATTTCAAATCTATAATACTTCTGCCTCGTTAGTTTATTTTCTGCATCTTTGCCCACCTCAGTTCAGGATTTCCATTTCCTCACTAAGATTTGATGGAATAGAGCATATGGAGAGAAATATCATCTTCAATATATTTTATGATCAGCAGACTGCAGTAAATATTTATTAAGGTATTTCTTCCTGCTTCTTCCTTTCCTTGGTCTCACCTTTTCCTTTTATATTGATCTTCCCAATAAAGTAGCTGCGACCTGCCCCCATCTCAGTTGCATGTTTTCCTTTTTGTGGTGAGAGTTAAACCATAACTCTTTTTATTTATTCTTTGAAAGTATGTTTCATGCATTAGCTGTGGTATTTAATGAAATCCCAGTGGTCAGCTGGAAAAATTACTCTGGACCAAAAGAGTAGATATAAAAACAAATAGCCAAATCCCCACTAAACCATTAAAAAACATAGAATCTCACTTACTCCTTCCCTCCCTCTCTTTCTCTAATGCGGGAAAGAAAAACATTGCTTGAAAAGGATAAGCAGTTAGTGGCTAACAAAATCAATGTTATTGCTAGCTCTGTATTTGTACTAGCTTCATTTCTTCAGCAATATGTGCTCCAAAGAGGGGAGAGCATGAATATTCCAACTGTGGATTCATCAGCTGTAGAGAAAGTTTCAACTTTACTTTTTCTTTTAAAAAGAAGTAGTAGATGAATATGCCCTTGCTAGTTATTGTGAAATATATGACAATTACAAAAAAATACCCATGATGTTGACAATTCATATAGAACTTACATTGTAAGGTAAAGACACATTTTTGTTGCTTTTTTGTTTTACCAGACCTTAAGAGAGAAAATGGATTTTGCACTAATACTGTACTTGCTTCTCTTACATTTTACCCACCCACAATCACTACCAATGAATTCCACTATTGTCCTAAGAGATTGCTCAACTTTCAGAAGCAGTTTTTAAAAAGATCAGACTGTTAAAACAGTTTTGTCCATTATGTATCACAGAAGTGCTTCCATTTTACTAATTGAAAGTTAGAGATTAAAAACAAAATTAGTAAAAAAAAAAACTTGAAGTATTAAAATATTGGGTTCAGCTTTAAATCAATGAATATATTGATTTAAAAGACATTTTTATGGTAAAAAGTGTGATGTCTTCTAAATGGTGATGTCAAGGGTTTACTGCTGGAAGGCTTGATGAAAACCTCAGGTTCATAAAAACTGCTGTAAAATATGCTGGAAATTCTGATCAAGATGATGAAAGAGATACAAAGCAGAGTTATGCAAAGTTTTGACACAGCTTTGAAGTAAACATCCCCTTGAACTGCTTCATGATGAAATGTAGTCTTCATTTCAAAGAGAGAAATGAACAATGGTCCCATGCTTTGTCTTATTTCAGAGCCCTTGACCTCACATCACTGCTTTCCAATAAGGACTCTTATTAATGCAAGCTCAGCGAAAGAAAATTGAAAGGGGCTTAGGAGACATGTTGCTCATCTCTTTCAGACCAGCTTGCCAAAAATGGCTTGCCTTGCAGGCTGGATGAGTTAAATGCACCTCTGGACCATCATGCAGTAAGCACAGTATTCCCCTGGATGCATTGAAGGTTATCCAAAACTAGCCGGCATGGAATCTCCTATGACATATCAGAGGTGTCAACAGGTGAGACTAGGGAAAATTACATCCAGTACTTAGAAAATCAGCACTTGTGCTCCTCAAGGATGTGTGTTCTCTACGCTACTTTTCTCCTTCTCTACCAATGACTGCATCTCTAGTGACCCCTTTGTCAAAATTTTGAAGTTTGCAGATAACACAACAATCATTGAACACATTAAAGATGGTGATGAGTCTGCGTACAGAGGGCAAGTTGAGCAGCTGGTCCTGTGGTACAGTTGAAATGACCTAGAGCTGAATACACTCAAAACTGTAGAAATTATACTGGATTTTGGAAAGAGTCCCACTATTTTATGCCCCCTTACCTTACTCAGCAACATAGTATCACTAGTACAGTCCTTCAAGTTTCTAGGCTCTAAAATCTCCCAAGACCTAAAATGGCCGGCTAATATCAACAACACCAGTATTAAGAAGTCTCATTAGAGGATGTACTTCCTACATCAGATCAAGAAGTTCATCCTACCTTGAGAGCTGCTGATATAATTCGACAAAGGAATTACTGATTCTGTCCTTTGCACATCTATCACTGTCTGGTTCAGTGCAGCAACCATACAGGACAGGTACAGACTCCAACATATAGTCAAGATTGCAGAAAGAATAATTGCAACTAATCTGCCCTCCATAAAAGACCTATATACTGAGAAGGTCAAGAAAAGGACAGAAAAGATATTTTCAGACCCTTCTCACCCTGGACACAACTTGTCTGAACGTCTCCCTTCTGGTACAAGATATAGGGTACTGCATACCAAAACTACCAGACATAAGAACAGCTTTTTCCTCTGTGCCTTCATTCAAATGAATATTTAACTAATGCTATATGATAGATGGAACAGAAGGGCAGAGAATTCTAATTAACCCAGAAGTTCTATCTAATGTGTATACAGTGCATACCTATTAATTCTAAGCTTTATAATTCTTTCTATTGACTGCGTACTTACCAAATAACTAGCACTGTTATGTATTAGCTTACACTGTTGTTTATTGATGTTGCAAATATACTGAGAGCTGCTGTACAGGAGTCAAATTCAATGTATTTCGAACCATACTTGGCCAATAAAGTATCTGAGTGTCTGAGGTTGTGAGGTACACTGTGGTCAATCCAAAGCAACCCAACCTATACATGCTTTTTTAGCATGTGCAGAAAAAGTTCAAAGCAAATGAAATTCTTTCATCAAAGCAAGTACAGTGGCCTCTGTTTTTGTTGTTTCCTTGGGCCAAATCGGTTTGTTGAAATGGATCAGAATCACTTTACATAGGCCTAATTGAAGCTTTAGAGAACAATTTTCCATGAATCATAGAAATAATTATTCAGCTTATATCCTACCTTTCTGTTCAAGTAGCTTAATGTATAGTTTATGTATGCGTGTGTGTCCTGTTTAATTATTTTAATAATTAACGCAAGGTGGGGAACATACCTAATATTCCTTCTTCCTCCTATTTTTCCCCAACAACAACCCTGTGAGGTGGGATGAGAGAAACTGACTGATCCAGCTGACTTTTACATCTAAAATTCTAGCAGGACTAGAATTCACAGACTCTCATTTCTAGCCTGGTGTCTTAACTCTAGACCCAACTGACTCTCATCTATGGCTCTTATCACTTCCACTTTATTCTCATAACTACCTGAGGAAGCTATAAGTAATGTTGATGGGCTTAAGAGTACCTAATGAGTAAAAAATCAAGTTAAATCAGGATCTTAATCCTCAAGTTTAGACCAGCATCCAATTAAAACACATTGGTTTGAGGATCTACAGCACAATTTCAAAGCTGTGTTTTAATAGGATGCTGGCTTGCAAGTATCCATAATAGGGAAACTGCTTATATCTAACTAATATGCAATTTTCAACTATTTAGCAGAGTGATTTTGAAACTTTTTTTTCACGAGTTCTAGAGAGTTTTAGGGGTGTAGGTAGGAGTAATTTCTTTCTGAGAGGCCTCTCTCTTTCCCATTTCCATTCATAATATTTTTTCTCAAAAAATCTGGTGGCCAGCCTATTTACCATATTCTAACTGGAAGTCAGTTCTTGGTGGGGTTTATATGCTGTAACTTTAGATTTTATAGTGAGCCTTTTTGATCTTCTGTATCCTTGTACAGTTCTCTAAAATATCTCTCCTGGATCTCAGGTGGAATACAATTATTCATAGGGAATAGGCCATTTATATAGTAATCTGCAATAACAAGTCAAAATAAATTGAGTTCTTCTTGCTTAATTGTTAGTTTTAGACAGGATTGGGTATCTTTTATAACAGTAGTTTGCTGATGTTTGAGAACTTATTCATAAAGCTGCTCTTGCTTTAGAAGATCCTATGTTGACATTATACTGTAATTAGTTTTATGAGCCTTATAATTGCTACCAAATGTTTCTTGGCCTCCATAATTTTATCATGCCATGGTTTAAACTGATACTTGCTTTATATCCATCAATGTTTTTCTAGGGTAATAATTTTTGGAAATCTTGCACAATATTGTCATAGGTCTCTAATATTAGGTGTAATCTCTGTAGATTAAAAAAAAGGACTTGCATATCTTAAAATTACTCAGAGGAGATTTGCTGTGTTATTGCCTTCACTCGCTTATTTATTTATTTACTTGCTGAAACATGATCTCCTTCCTGGAAAATCATGTGGCTGATATAAATCTTCCATATGAAACTATGGAACAATAGATTTTACACATAAGAATTGTGGGAAATTGTCACTCTCAAACTGAAGAACTACTCTGAAACCATTTAGACAAGAACAAATTATTCAAGAGAATATAATAATAACTCCTTTTGGTACTATTTTTATTTTAAAAACACAGTTCTATTAACATTGGGAAATAGTTTATTTTTAAATAGTCATATAAAAATAAAACTTTCAAAAAGAGTCATAAATCTCTACAAAAACAAATCAGGAAGAATTCAAAAAGTCTCTCTCGGAGTCAATAGGATTCTAACATTACTTGTACATATTTTGACTATTGCTAGAATGTACAAAAATGTACTGAAACTGGGCTGTACCAGTGCTGAAACACACATGCTCCTCAGGCACTTCACTTAATCTTGATGTGATTAACAGAAAACCTTTTGAGGGGTGGGTGTGGCACAGACCACGGAAATAAGATCAAGAATGTGGTTGATCAACTGGGTTCTTTTACTTGTGCACTGAATTAATATATGAAAATAGACCGGATTACCATACGTTCTTTAATGTCCCCACATTATTGATTCCTAAAGTATTGCTAATAAAAGCAAAACTTTTAAAAAGCCCTTAACTGATTTTCCATATGAACAAGCCATTTTATTCTCCCGCGTGAGTGATTTGGATTGTAAGAAAATATGACCCAGTAGTCATCTTTTCACTGATTTTTGTTTTTCATCTATCAAAATATTTTGTTTGAACTTCCACAGGGTTTTTGTGATCATTACATTGAGACATGGTGAGATTAATTTACAATACAATACATTTTGGTCATTTTGTACTGCATTTAAAAAGGAGGAAAAGAAAGACTCTCCAGCCAGCAGCAGGAGTTTGAAGGAAGCTCTGTTTTCTGTTAACCACACAGGACCTGCTTAAAGAATGTGATGTATTTGGCAGTTCCAATCCACTGACCTCAAGTTTAACCTCCCACAATAATGTGCCCAGCAATTGGTATTTCTTCAGACAAGACATAACTATTCCACTACCAACAGCAAAACATTTAGTCTGCTAATTGCTTACCATCCAAACACTGTAATTAAAGTTTTGTTCTGTAATTTCCCAATCAAAACAGAGTGGGATTGTCAGGAACAAACCTCCCCCCCAAAAAGAGGAGGGGAATTTTTTTTTAAAAAAATGGAAGCTTTTAAAAACATGTACTTTGAACAAGTCCTGAGAACAATGCAGTGACTTAGCCTCATATTCCTGAAATAGCATATGAATGAACAAAGATGAAAAACAGAAGTAGTAAATATGTCTACTACATATTTAGGAGGTGAGGAGAACCTTGCTTCAGATGAAACCTATGCCAATAAACAGGCTGTTTGTAAAAAATAAGCTTTGGACCAAGCTGCAAGAAGAGTTACATTCCACAATATGTTTTCCCTTAATGAACCTCAAAGAAGTGCCTAAGAACTGATTAAAACACGTAGTTATGGCTATTTGGTGTGCTAACGATGCCCACTTCAACTGAAGGAAATGGAAGCTACTTTCCTTCTTAAGTTAAGCAGAAAGTACAGGATATTCAACAGAACATCAACCTGGAAGGAACGGTTTAAATCTTTAAATGTAAGGTTTAAATTAAAGCTGGTTAGGAAGTAGACAGCCTTAGAGAGAGAGATTTTGTGAATGTTTTCCTTCAAGACAAAAGATGGGGCAACTATGTGGTTGTTGATTCAAAAAGGCAGGAGAAAAGGGATTTATATATGTGGTCCAACTTATATAGAGGACAGATTTCTAAGGTCCCATTAGGTTTATGGTTTGTGTTTATGGTTTCTTTGTGTTTATGGTTTTTCTTTGTGTTTATTGTTTCCTAACTTTCTTTGTGTTTATGGTGTCCTAACTTTCTGCAGCAAATCTACTGATCTAACCTTTGGTGTGCTTGGAGCGGGAAGAAAGTTTAATTGCCATACCTTGTACTAGGCCTTGATTTGGCTTTGGTTTTGATCTATATATCTCAGTGCAAATAGCAAAAAAAGTACAAAAGCAAAACAAAACCTCTGCAAGATGGTAATTATATTAATACCTGAGGTAGTTTGGCCCACAGCAGAATATATTATAAGTTAGGCACAAGCTCAAATCCACCTTCTCCTATGTATTCCATTAGGTGAACATGGACTAACTGTTACCACTCAGTAGTGAGTTCACACAGTGAACCTTAACCTGATTAGCAGTG
>JANHZU010003897.1:24695-40153 GCA_032468055.1 Acrochordus granulatus
TGAGAAAAATCCAGTCCAGATGCCTGTTTTTTAAACTTTGTTTTGAAGAATTAACCTTGTACTCTGGATTATGGCTTCATGAACAAAACGTAAGATACTCAGAAGTAAATCTTGTATTTACTGGCATTTGCTATGGCACCATTGTCCTGACTTGGCACTAAGCCTAGTCTCATCACAGAATTACAGGTATTCCTTACATTACAACCATAATTGGGACTGGAACTTCTATTGCTAAATGATGCAGTTATTAAGACCCAATTTTATGTCTTTTTTTGCTGTGGTCATTAAGCAAATTGTTAAAGTTCTTAACTGAATCATGCAATTGTTAAGCAAATCTGGCTTCTCCATTTACTCTGCTTTTTGGGAACCCGCTGGGAAGGTCATAAATGGTGATCATGTTGGATGCTGCAACTGATGTAAATGCATGCCTGTTGCCAAGTACCAGAATTTTGCTCAAGTGACTATGGGGATGTTATGGCAGTCGTAAGTTAAAGGACAGATTGTGAGTCACTTTTTTCAGTGCTCTCATAAATTTGAATGGTCAACAGTTGAGGACTATCTGTACTACAATTGAAGTTAGTTTTTAAGTCACTTGTGGCAGATCAGAGGTGCCACTCTCTGTCCACATTTGAAAATCTATCTTACACATCTACCTACCTAGCATCTATTTTAGGTGCTGCCAGACTCCAAGTGACCCCAGATAGTTCACAATAAAACCAAACAGGTTAAAAGTGCAAAATAAATAGGATTATAAAGAGAAATAAAAATAAGGAACAAGAAGATGGGATTGGTCATCAGACATCAGTGCCAACCACCTTGCCCTAAGGCATGGGAAAACAGCTAGGTCTTTACAGCTTTCTAGAGTGCTATCAGGGTGGGAGCCACATAGAACTCCAAAGAATCTCATTGCAGTCACTGCAACCGAGTAAGCATGCTTCCTGGCTCCCAATAGATAATATTGCTTATTTGAAGAACATAAAGCAGACCAGCCCTTCATCTCTTACCAACAGGACAGACCGCATGGAAGATATGCAGTCCCTCAGATAATCCTATGCCCTGTCATGTATAGTTGAAGAAGTCAGACACTTCAGTATTTTCATGAGAAAAATGCCTTGGAAAGTATTGGATTCCAGCATCTACAGGCACAGTTCTTTGAATGGTAAAATTGTGGGGGACTGATGGAATAGAAATGTGTATCATTGTAATCATACTCAACACCCATGCTTTTTTTCTGAGAGTGACAGCATTTTCTCTAGTGAAGGATCAATCGATTTATTTTTTCAGTTCATTCTTATTTCCAGGTTTGCTTTTTCTTTCTTCAGTTAGTTTAACTTTCATTTTCAATCCTTTCCCCTTCCTTCTTCCTTTATACACATATATATTACATTCCAGTTTTTTATTCTATTTGAAAGAAATAATGTTTCAGTTATGCTAATTTTGCCTTAGTATTTCTCACTCAATCATTTATTCCTCCCCTCATGAATTATTTTCTCATTGGTGTCTAAATTTTTTATTATGAAAATTGTAAATTATACAGTGTTTTGTCTTTGTAAACAGTATCTCTCCCCAGCTCTGTTTTGGCTCTGTTAATCCATGTTTCTGTGTTAGTTTTTTCACCAGATAAATGTAGGAATGATATGCATTACTGGCACTTTGAGAACCTTTTAGAAGAGATCTTTGCAAGTTATCTACAGTTGCTATGGTCTCACAATTTTAACTTGAAAGCTCTCAAACATTTTCTGTGAAACTGGGCATAGAGAGTGGATTGTGTGTTGTGCAAATTTCATTCTGTTTTTATTTAAAGATATTCAGCATTATTAAGAGTTTGTATTTTCCCCTGCTTGATATTGGGAGAGTAGAACTTCTTTTCTTCAATTCACACTTTAAAAAGAAGACTGAGTCAGGATAGACTATAGGTAATTCTTGACTTAAAACTGTAATTGAGCCTACAATTATAGTCATAAGTCATTGTGGTAGTTAAGTAGGCCACCATGTGACCATGCCTGATTTTACAATCTTTTTTACAGCAGTCATTAAGCAAGCATGATGGTCATTAAGTAAATCGATTTTATCCATTGGGCATTTTTTGCTGGAAAGCAGATGTAAATGCCAAAAAAAACAACAACAATAGGAAGAAAAGTCAAAAATTGTGGTTGCATGGAATGTTGCAAATGGCTGAAAAAGGTTTGAAAAACTGCCAAGCACTCAAAGTATCATAATCATGTGATTGTGGGTTATGTAAGTTTGGCTGTCAGAACTTCAAAATTGGTTTGTAAGTACCTTTTGGGTGGTTCATTGTAACTTTGAATGGTTGCTTAATGACTGATCATTAACATTCCCCTGGACTACTGCAAAACCATTGATCAACCCCTGTCTTTTAGTACTCTGACCTAACTGAATTGCTGAATCACATCTATGAACTGGCATTGAAGATCCCTCGGTGAAGGCTCTCAAGATAGGTGATGGAAGGTTGGATCAGAGAAGGGAGGGAAGTGGTGCTGCCAGCCTTGAAAGAGGCAGTTGTATGCCTCCTGTTCAAGAAACCTTTGCTTGACCCTGTTTTGGAGCATATCTCCTTTTGTAGTGAAGAAACCGATGCAGCATTCTCCATTTGCCTTCAGTTTAATAAATGAACAAATAAATAAAACATTGGTATATTAATTCTGGAGTCAGGTGATTTCCACTCAGTGACTTACATTTTTTCTAGAGTCATCCAATTATTGTGGTATCCTTATAATATCGAAGACAACAGATTTCATATTGTTTCAACAATGTTTGGGTAGACTATGAAGACACTAAAAGTAAATAATTGTCTAAAAATCATTTAAGAAACTGGAATACAACAAATTCTCATGTACAAAATCCCATGTTAAATCAAATCTTTCACTGCAGTTTTAAAAATCTTGAATTTTGAAATTTGAAACTTTCACCAAGTACTACAATTTCAATATAAGCCTACTGTAAATATAATGAGACCCAAAATAAAATTCTAAGAACTAAAATACCCCTATGTAACTATGATAAATTATGTTTTATTTATGTGTTATTTATCTAAAAAGCTGGAGGTTAGGTTAAATATGTTTTTTAAATTTTTTAAACTCTGAAAACAGATTATGGAAAAATATGACCTAAGTTCAGGCTAAAATATTATTTGATAGGAAAAAGATAATGATTTATTGTTATCATTATTTTCAATTATTTGGCAAGAAATTATTGTCACTTATTTGACAAGAAAAAGTCAAATAATTGAAAATAAGATAAGGGGCTTCAGCTACAATTTGGGAAGTAAATTTTTCCTCAACCAACAGTAATTCCAAGCAACAAAAACTCAAATATATCCCATGGATATATCTAAACTTTGGGTGGATACTTACGTTGGTGTTTACAATATGATGTTTGTGCATATCCAGAAGAATGGACTTGCTCAATAAATTTAATAGTTAATTTAGTACTGGGTGTTAATTCCAGGGGCTTAGAATCAGAAATGCAGCATGATTATTTTTCCCTACTGAGTGTAGAGATCAGATGCAGTTCTTGAACATTATGACAACAAGACAAGATAAGATAGACAGGTGCAGAAAACATCACCAAAAAAAAAAAAATTCAAGAACTGTGAAGATGCAAAAACTGATTCTGGATCCCTTACTAAAATATCTATTTTCAAATATATTTCCTTCCCTGTATCCATTTCTTACATTATTTTAATAGTATTTTGATAATCTTCTAAAGCCAAGAGCAACATTGCAATATTCATACATTGTAAATTGCTGTGGAAAAATAAATTGTGAGATATACATATTAATCTGGGAGATTCAGTTCAGATAAGATTTTGAATGGATTTTCAAAGACTGAATTCCTCAAGGATTACTAATGCAAGGAAAAGACAGCAACTATTCTTGTTGAAGATCAGTTTCTAATATGCCGAAAATCCATTTCATTGAAAGTTGAATAAATCTGGAGTTGCTAAAATATCCATTTTACAGAAATATGGCAGTAATAACATTATTAAAAACATGATTCTATGTATTATATCTGGAGCAAATCATAATGGGGCCAAAATGATGTGTGTATCATGACTCTAAATTAGATGATAGATAGATAGATAGATAGATAGATAGATAGATAGATAGATAGATAGATAGATAGATAGATAGATAGATAGATAGTTTCACCATGACCCCTCCTCCCCACAATGGACACTCCTGGTGTCCATCACCGATTGCTCTGATTTCATGTCTGTGAAATTTAAGAAAAAAGATACTGTGATGGATATGATTTTGAGAAGAAATAGTCACTTATCATAAGCAATTCTTGAACAAAGAATTATGGGAAATCTTTTACTGATCATTATAACATCTTTCCAAGAGCACACAATTTCTCTTCTGAAACTTTTATTAAACAAAACTTGTATTGGATGAAAGCAAAGAAATGCCCATCTATATCATCATTTAGCAAAAAATGTACTTTGGTGGTTTGAATTGGGTATGACCCCTTTTTATTATTTCCCATGACAACTCTTTTATGATGCTAAAAGTTTGAGAAATAGAGATTACATGCACAATAAGTTTATTGTAACACAATATTCACACCAATCTTTGGAGTTATCTACTGTTTTGAAAAATTCAAAATGTATTGTTAGAAGTCATATCAGGTAGTTATTACTTCAGTCTGGAGACTAAGAATTCTCTCGTGAATAATTTTCAAATAAATGGAGAATTTGGTTTTCCTTGCAAACTCTTCATAGAAAGAAGAAAGTTCTGTCAGACTGTTTATGGCAATTAGTCAAATCAGTCTAGCTTTGGAAGGGGGAAAAGGTTTATAGGGATATTTCAATAAACAGCTTCCCAGCTCTAGAAGTTTAGCACAGTTTCACATGCAGCTTTTCATTTGCAACTATTCATAAAAGATAAAATGTAGTTGCCACCTAATTGTAATAGTTATTAAGAGACTAACAAATTAGATTTTCTATGAAGTGATGATAGTACAACCATAAGAATTAACTCAGCTGAAAGTCTAAGATTTTCAGATTCACATTCAGATACTTTATTGGCCAAGTATGGTTAGTCATGCAAGGAGTTTGGCTCCAGTACAGCAGCTCTCAGAACTTGCAAGACAACAGTAAATAGAATAATAATATAGCAATAATGAAGTTAAAGTTTACATCCAAAGTATGCAGCTAGTGGAAAGGAAACATTATCAAGTGTAGAATTAGAAACCCTATACATTGATAGGTGCATAAACTCATTAGACAGAACTTCTGGGTTAATTTCATATAGTGTGAGACAAGTATTCAGCTCAATGATGGCATGGGAGCAAAAACCATCCTTGTGCCTGGTTGTTTTGGTATGCAATACTCTATAGTGTCATCCAGAGGGAAGAGGTTCAAACGAGTTATGACCAGAGGGATCTACAGATATTTTGTCTGTCCTTTTTTTGGCCCTTTTCATATGCAGGTCCTCAATGGAGGGTAGGTGAGCTGCAATTATTTTTCTGCAGTTTTGATTGTTCTTTGGAATCTGAACCTGTCCTGCATGGTTGCTGCACCATGACAAAGAGCAGACTCAATCATTCCTCTGTAGAACTGTATCAGCAACTCTTGTGGCAGATTGAACTTCTTGAGCTGATGCAGGAAGTATATCTTCTGATGTGGCTTCTTAATGTTGATGCTAATGTTGTCCATCCGGTTCTTGAGAGACTGTTGATCTCAAGAACTTGAAGGACTGTATTGCTGATATTGTGTTGCTGTGTATGGTAAAGAGGTGAAATGGGGGACTCTTCCTAAAATGCACTGTCATCTCCACAGTTTTGAGTGTATTCAGTTCTAAGTTGTTTTAATTACACATCAGGGTCAGCTTTTCAACTTCCTACCCATATTCAGACTCATCACCATCACTAATGAATCCAATGACTGTTGTGTCATCTATAAACTTCAGAATTTTGACAGAGGGGTCTCAGGGATGCAGTCATCAGTGTAGAAGGAAGGCTAGTGAAGAGAGCACACAGCCCTGAGGAGTGCCAGTACTGATTGTCCAAGTACTGGATGTCATTTTCCCTAGCCTCACCTGTTGCTCCTGCTGTTAGGAAGCTGATTATCCATTTACTTGTATGAGCAAGTAAGCTAAGTCAATTTGTTGTGAAGAATGTCTGGGATGATGGTGCTAAACACTGAGCTCAAGTCCACAAAAAGGACCTGTGCATAGGTCTTTGGGGAGTCAAGATATTGTAAGATATAATGCAGTGTCTGCTGACCTGTTTGCTTGATAGGTGAATTGCAGATGTTCTAACATTGGGTCTGTAATTGCTTTCAGATGGGCCACTGCCAGCCAGTCTTTCAAAGATCTTCATGATTACAGATGTTGAAATGGCAGGTATGTAATCATTTAGCCCATTTATGAGGATTTCTTAGGGACAGGGATGTTGATGGAATGTTTAAAGCATGAAGGAATGTAGCACAGCTCCAGTGATTTATTTAAAATTATTGTGAAAGGAGCCAATTGTGTAGCACAAGTTTTCAGACAGGAAGGGGTCACACTATCTGGGTCAGGTGCTTTCCTGGTTTTTTGTTTTGGAAGGAGACTTTGGACATCTTTTTCCAGACTCACAAGAGGTACAGGCCCAGGAGGAGGTGAAGGCTCAGGAGGTATGGATGTGGTTGTAGAGGAAACATCTGCTGTTAATGTGACTGAGGTGGGGTCATTGGCAGTAGGTAGTGGTGGTTGTTTCTCAAACCTGCAATAGAACACATTCAAGCAGTTTGTCAGTTGATGGCTTTTCTCAACAAAGCCATCAACTCTTGGTGAACTCTTGTAGCCAGTGATGTTCTGTAGACTTTTCCACACTGAAGCAGGACCATCTGCTGAAAGTTGATTTTGCAGCATTTCAGAGTAGTTTCTTTTTGATATTCTGATCTCTTTAGTCATTCTTGCCTTGTTATACAAGGCCTATCATCTCTTTTGTAGCCTTCTTCTTTCTCATGATGGAGTTGACTGAGTTCCATTGTAAATCAGGTTTTATTGTTGTTTGTACAACAATAAAACACATATGTCTTCACAAAAGCTGATATGTGATGTCACAGTATCAGTAAGTTCGTCCAAGTCTACTGAAGTGGCTTCAAAGACAGACCAGTCTGTGCAGTCAAACCAGGCTTGTAGCTTTAACTTTACTTCTTCTATCCATCTCTTTACTATTTTGGCTACAGACTTTGCAGTTTTAAGTTTCTACCTCTAGGTGGAGATGAGGTGGAACTGTGATCAGAACCATCTGATTTTCCCTATAGATGCCCAGATTATAGATTAGTAAGCATTTTATTGTGGTGTAACAATGATCCAGTATATTCTTGTCTCTGGCAGGGCAGCTGACATGCTGCTTATATCTAAGCAGTTTGTTGATGCAGATTTGCTTTGTTAAAATCCCCAAAGACAAGAATTAAAGAGTTTGGATATTTCTGTTCTGTGTGAATTATATGGTCAACTAGATTTTGCAGAGCCTCAGTAATGCCAGCTTGTGGGGGAATATAAGCTCCAGTCAGAATAATAGAGGCAAACTCCCTTGGAGAGTAAAAAGGCTTACAGTTTATAAATAGCACTTTCAAGTCTTTGGTGCAAATTTTCTCTAGCACTGCAATATCTCTGCTCCATTGTTCATTTGCATAAAAACAGATGCCCCCTCCTTTTTTTCAGATGTTTCCAGCACTTAATCAGCTCTGTAAATTTGAAAAACAGGAATCTTGTATTCATAACAATTTCATTGACCCAAGTTTCTGTCAAGCAAAGTACTGCAGTGTTTCTGAAGTCAATATTTCTTCAGTTAATTAGAAGTAATTCATCCATTTTATTGATTATTGAGATTAGTATTGTAAGATGTATGGATGGGAGAGAAGAGCAAAACCTTACTTTCTCAGCTTCACTAAGGTGCCTCCCAATTTTCCTCTTCTTTTTGTTTTCTTTGAATGCTTTTCTTCTGTCCTCTTTGTTCTAACACATTCTTCAGCTGTTGCAAGGGTTGAGCAAAGGGGGTGAAATCACATGCATGCAGTTGTTACAAGAAGATACAATCACACATATGCTTCCTCACATTCTCTTCCTGCAACACTGCTGCTTCTCTGATTAGAATCTCTGCCTAACTGCTTACCTCTCTTTCGAAGAGAGGAAGATCAGGATTAGAAAGCCTATCTTGGGGGTGGAGCAAGAACTGTGGAGGATGCCCTGGATGTGAACATCACTGGCCAGCAGAGGGGTGGGGTTTAAACACTGTATAACATATAATGAATGTTGTAAGCCACCTAGAATCTGTGAAAATAGGTGGCATATAAATACATGTATAAATAAATAAATGTCCAGGAGTTTTTGTCTAGAGTATGTAGACTGCAAAACAACTAAGAAACCGTGGAATTACAACAAGGTATGATAGCCTGCTTCATAGAGGCTGCCATCTGCAGTGCTATCTTGAGAGAAATTACAATTAACTTTTGATGAATTTTTGATTTTGATGAAACTTTTTATAAATCAATTTATTGCTTGTCATGATCCTCTGAATTTAAACATGTTGATAATAGAGTTTCATTAACTTACTGGATGACTATTTTTTGACTTCTATAATAAAGTTTACAATGAACCTGGGTATAAATCCCATCTTGCTTAGAAATAAAAATAATTTTGTTAGAGCATGTATTTTAATAAAAATAAATAAGCATCTCCAAAAATATTCATGAATAAAATATGCACCCGTAGGGTATAAAGGATAGCCTTATCAGTCAGCCTTGACTGTCAACCTGCCCAGAGTTGTTGGTGTAAGATGGACAGTGAATAAATTTAATAAACAAGCAAACAAACCTTGACTATTGTTTTTAATAAATCAAAAGAAAGGAAGAAACCAACAGTCCCATAATCAGCAATGGTAGATCCAAATATAATAATTCTAACCTAGAGTCTTCCAGTCATGTTTATTACATTGATGTAGTTGTAGGACTTGTTTGCTCTGAGGAAAGTGAGAGCTATGCCAGAGGTTTAATCTTACTGGACAGATCTTATCAGAGAAGCCAGACAAAGAGTATCTCCCTCTCATAAAATATATGTTCAGACTTAATTTCCAGAAAAAATTATTGGCTCTGTCATCACCCCAGTCAACAAGCACTGTGCTAGATTTTGGAGTTCTTGGACATCTGGTGAAAAATGGGCTATAGGACTCTACTGGAGAAGGTAATGGCAACCCATTCTGAGATCCTTGCCAAGAAAACCCCATGGATAATAACAAAAGGCGAAAAAATATAATGCCAAAAGATGAGCCCCTATGGTTGGAAGATGTCCAATATGCTACTGGGGAACACTGAAGACAATTTCAAGTGGCTTGAGAAAGACTGAAGTGGCTGGGCCAAAGCCAAAAGGATGCTCAGCTTGGATATTACTGAAGGTGAAGGGGAAGTCCAGCGCTGGAAAGAACAATATTGCATAGGAATCTGGAATGTAAGATCTATGAATCAAGGTAAGTTGGATATGGTCAAACATGAGATGGCAAGAGGGAACATCAATATCTTGGGAATCAGTTCATTAAACTGGATGGGAATGGGCAAATTTAATTCAAATGACCACTATATCTATTACTGTGGACAAGAATTCCTTAAAAGAAATGGAGCAGCCATGATAATCAATAAAAGAATGAGAAAAGCAGTACTGGACTACAATCTCAAAAATGACAAAATGATCTCAGTTCAAATCCAAGGCAAACCATTCGATATCACAGTAAATCCAAGTCTATGCCCCAACCACTGATGCTGAAGAGAGTAAAATAGAGTGCTTCTATTAAGACCTACAATACCTTTTCACACCAAAAAATATGTCCTTTTCATCATAGGGGACTGGAATGCTAAAGTAGGAAGTCAAAGAATAACCAAAACAACAGGCAAGTTTGGCTTTGAAGTACAAAATGAAGCAGGGTGAAAGTTAACAGAATTTTGTCAAGATAATATGCTGGTCATAACAAATATGCTTTTCCAACAACCCAAGTGGTGATTCTCCACATGGATCTCACCAGATGGTCAACACCAAAATCTGATTGATTATATTCCTTGCAGCCTAAGATAGAGAACCTCTATACAGTCAGTAAAACAAGACCTGGAGCTGTCTGTGGCTTAAATCATGAGCTTCATATTGCAAAATTTAGGATTAAATTGAAGAAAGAAGGGAAAACCACGATGCCATTCAGGTATAATCTCAAGGATATCCCTTATTAGTATACAATGGAGGTGAGGAACAGACTTAAAGGATTAGATCTGGTAGATAAAGTGCCTGAAGAACTGTGGCAGAGGTACATAACACTGTACAAGAGGTAGCTACTAAAACCATCCCAAAGAAACAGAAATGCAAGAATGCAAAGTGGCTGTCTGATGAGGCTTTACAAATAGCTGAGGAAAGAAGGAAAGTGAAAGGCAAAGGAGAAAGGGTAAGATATACTCAAGGGATTTCCAGAGAATAGCAAGAAGAGATAAGAAGGCCTTTTTAAATGAACAATGTAAAGAAATAACAATGTTAGCATGACCACTGTCAATTAGATCTTTGACCCTCCTGGCTGGTGAAAGCTGCCAGGAAGGTGATGAGTAGGTGGGTCCACACAGTGATAAATGCCTCACTGCAACAGAGTTTTTTTCCTGGATGTTTTAAAGAGGCCCTGGTTCATCCCCTGTTAAAAAACATTATTGGACTCCACCTGTCTGGACAGCTATCATCCAGTCTTCCACCTTCCTTTTTTAGGCAAGGTGGTTGAGAAAGTGATTGCATGGCAGCTTCAGAGGATCCTGAAGGAAATGGACTCTGGACCATTTTCAGTCTGGGTTCAGGCCCAGTCATGGGACAGAGACAATATTGGTCGCTCTTGTGGTTGTTCCATCCTGGCCCATCTTGACCTCTCGGTGGCTTTCAATGCCATTGAACACAGTATCCTTTTGGGTTGCCTGCAGGGGTTGGGACTAGGCAGTGCAGTTTTGCACTGGTTTGGCTCCTTTCTCTGTGGTCAGTCCCAATCAGTTAATAGGGAGAGAGAAGTCCAGCTCACAGCCATTACTTTGAGCCACAGGGCTCAGTGCTTTCACCTCTCTTTTTTAACATCTGAATGAAACAGTTGGGTGAGATCATCCGTCACCATGGAATTAGATTACATCTCCATCCCTGGTGATCCAAGTGTTGCTTCCTTGGCCCTGACTCAGTGTCTTGTGGCTGTTTGGGTCTGGATGGGGGATAACAGGCTTTGGTTGAATCCTGGCAAGACTGAGTGGCTTTGGGTGTCTAGGGGTCCTGGCTCTAGGACTTTACCATCTTTAACTCTTGATGGGGTTGCACTATGCTGGATAGACTTGGTGCATAATCTGGGGGTCCTTCTGGACTCACGTCTCCTGCTCGAGGAGCAGGTGGCAGCTGCAGCTAGGAGGGCCTTTGTGCAACTTTGTGTTGTGTGCCAATTGCACCCCTTCTTAGACCAGGAGTCCCTTCACTCGGTCACTCATGCCCTTGTCAATTCCATACTGGATTACTGCAATGCACTCTACATGGGGCTATCTTTGAAGATTATCCAGAGATTGCAACTGTTCCAGAATGCAGCTGCATGGATGATTTTGGGAGCCAGTAGATCGGCCCATGTTACATCTTTGTTCCACAAGCTGCATTCGCTGCAGTCTGCTTCTGGGTACAATCTAAAGTGTTGGTTTTTGACCTTTAAAGCCCTTCATGGCATGCGACCAGGTTACCTGAGGAATCATATTACCCCAGTGGGGAGTTCTCTGCCCACCAGAATCAACAGAAGAGACCTCCCCCAGATTCTATCTGCCAAGGAATTTAGGCTGGTGGGGTCAAGGAGAAGAGCCTTCTCTGCTGTGGCTCCTGGCCTATGGAATATCTTGCCCCTTGAGTTGAGATCTGCCCCTTCCCTTATGGCCTTCCAAAAGGGCCTTAAGACCTGGCTCTGCCAATTACCCTGGGGCTCTAATGGGGATTCGTCATCTTGGAGGTGGTTATTAGACCTCCATTCTCATCTCCATTCTCCATTTATATGCTTTTTGTATGTTTTAGCTCCTCTCCTCTTATTCCACTTGGGTTTTTGTTTTTAAGATGTTTTGTGTTTTATCTGAGCCACATCACTTTGGAGTCTAGATAGGACTTCTTATATGTTTAAGGGTTTTTTAGTTATAGAAATAGTGGTAGTGAACTATATGTTCTGTATTGATTTTTATATCAAACTTTATGCTGCAGAACATTCAGCCACATTAGAAATACTTAAGACCACTTTATTTTTCCACTGAGAATTAAATCAAAGATTGTACAACCAGAAGCCTGCCACAGATAAGTGTTGTACATCAAGGGAACAAATTGTTTTCATTGAATTTTTTTTTAATATTTTTTCCCATCTAAAGCTTTCCCCAGTAAGAAATAATTTTCTCTTAATTAAAAAGATTATGAGAAAATTATCATTCCACTACCTCCCACCCTGTAACTGTAATAATGAAATGGTGCATTAGGATAATAATAGACTTAATAAATGAGAGTGCAAAGCTGGAATGAACTTTAATAAAAATAATGAAAAATGGTTCCCATCATGATTCCATTAAACATTTGCAAAGCACTATAAAGGTGGTTCCAATTTTGATAAAAAGAAATTGGCTTACAAAATTGTAAGTTATTTACTTAATATGTTTGTGGTTCCACCCTTTCAACTCTTATCTATTAATATTCTCATAAATCTAGGTCATGATAAGTAGTAAAAATTGCAAAAATTTTGCAAAGTTCCTTAAAAAGGCAACTGGACATTAATTCCAAGATGTTATTGGAGACGTTTCACCTTCTATTCAGAAAGCTTTTTCAATCCATCTAAAAATGAAAAAGAATGGTCAGGAAATATGCACATTTCTAAAAAGGGGAATGACTATTTTCTCCTACCTCCATAGACACATGCAAAAAACTCAGAGATTATGCTAATTCTGAGGCACTGAGGAGGATTCAGAAGGGAAGCCAAACTGTTCTTGATGCTGCAAACATCAAGCAAAAAACAAAGCGAAAAAGAAAAAAAAACCTTGAACTTCTACTTTTAATTAAATTATTATTCAAACTGAAGATTTTCCTTCAGTTCTTGTTCCTCTGAAGACATTCTTTGAAATGCTTACTATCCCCACTATTGCTCTGCTTGCAAATAGGGAAGAGAACATCAAGAGGCCCTCTGCATGCAGTTCTACTTTGGGCCATCGATATTTTTATGAACATTTTTTATTCATGAGACAGCTGAAGTCTATCTACCATATCACAGCCAGCTTCCATAGCCAAGTGTTTGCTTTCCTAAAGTAATACTGACTTCTACCACAGGAGGTCATGTATAATAACATGTAGAAGAAGCCAACAGAGTGAAGAAAATGTCTTCTAGCTTGACCAGAAGTCTAAAAGTCAAAGGAAAAAGGCTGCCGTTACTTATGAATCTGCTTGCTTCACATTCCACAAAGTAAATGGATGGAACACCCCATAGTTTGGAGACAGGCAGACAGAGAGGAAATTGGCAGCCCTATATAGCTTTGGTTAATGGTATTTCTTATTCCTCTTAGTAAATGAAGAAAATAAGCCATTTCCAGTCTGTGCCAGCTGTCCTAGGAAGGAATTTGATAGTCCGTGTGAAACTTAGTGAAAGAGACTCACTGGGGTACAGCTTTTGAGTTTGCAGGCTACAATGGGTGTTGGATCAGAAAACTTTGTGCCTGGCCAGAACTGGGATCAGAGCGAAGGCAGCAACTGCCAGCAGGTCCCAGATCATTAACTATTGTTTACTTTCTCCTCATATTCAGACATCATACTAGAGTGATGGAAGATGTAGTCATTAATTGGGAAGCTATTTCAAGATGTTCCCATAAACACTGAATCAGGATCCTGGCATACTGCCTTACAAACATTTATTGCCAAAATTCGCTCACTCACTTTTCTTTTTGGAATAGTGACATGCAACTGCTGGTATTATTTTTGCCCTTTAAATCCTCCAATATGCTAAATGCAGAGAGATCACCAAGCACATCTTTTAACACTCAGATTTATTGGTAGGCAAAAGAGAGAGGGAGGGAGGGAGGGAGGGAGGGAGAGAGAGCAGTTAAAAAAAACCTTGTTCTAAAACATTAACAATTTGTCCCTGACTTCTGTCACAGTGACAATCCAGGCTGAAGTATAAAAATATCTGTTTTGCTTTACCCTTTTGGAATCCTATTAAAATGATGGGAAGACTGTCAGAAATAATTAGGGCTGCAAGTCTTCATTTAAGCAGCTATTCCCTCTCTTTTCCAGAGGGTTTTTTTAATTATTATTATTATTTAGTGGAGAGGGGAATGGAGACAGAAACAGTTCCTTATATGGCATACTGTTCTGTGAATTATGATAAACAAATCCAAATGGCCATTTCCACACAGATTTTCTCCATATGGAGGGGTGGGGGAAGGCAGGGCATAGCATATATTTAGTTTAACAGGAGTATAACCATTTTCTTTTGCTGCCCCAGAATACCAGACACAAGTTTTTCAGAGATCAGATAATCATAGGTCATCGGGAGCACAAGACTCTAATTGGACTCAATTTAAATGTTCTCTGGGATAAAATACCATTATTATCCAGAACCATTGCTTGTAGAGTTACAGACTTCCTAAGACATCTAGTCCAGCACTGAAGATCCAGAGGAATAAAAGTCAGTCACTCAAACTCATGAAAGCACATTCAGTTTCAGATACTTTAATGGCCAAGCATGGTTAGATATGCAGGGAATTTGACTCTGGTACAGCAGCTCTCAGCATATAGTACTTGCAAGACAACGGTATATAAAAGAATAACATAACAAATATTTAACAGTAAAGTGTACCTTCCAATATCCAGGAGATTTTTTTTTTTGGAATATGTAGTCTGCAAAGAGTTGCAGAAAGAACTGTGAAATTGCAACAAAGAGCAAAAGCTTGCTTCACCAAGGCTGCCATCTGCAGTGCCATCTTGAGAGTTATCAGGATACAAAAAAGATGACAAGACCTACTTGTAGTGCTGCTGGAGGCAGAGCTCTAGACACTCACCCTCCACCTCCTCCTCTGTGATGTGCTCCAAGAGCAGCCAGGGAAGCAAGAGCAGCAGTGGCAGGAACAGGCTGGCTGGGTGGGTGGCAGGCGGAGGGAGTGATGCAGGAGGGCTTCCTCCATCCTGCCCAGCACCCTTAATGTAATGCACTTTAATGCATGCTGCTGCATTAAAATGTGATGCTCATGATTGAAGTACTGAGTGCAGTACTTCTGAAATTTGAGATGCGGGATTCCAGTGTAGGTATTGTAGAAGCTCCAGCTCTTTCTCTACTGATACTAGCACTTTTTAGAACTACATGGACTCTACAAACGTTATTCTGGTGCAAAACTAAAGGCATACAACAAGTGATGAAATGGACATCATGATGCTACGATGCAAAAACTATGATTT
>JANHZU010003897.1:40253-50351 GCA_032468055.1 Acrochordus granulatus
TTAGTTTGCTCTATTTCTGCTTTATATCATGTGTTAATCATGTTTACTTGTTTCAGATGTTAGGGACAATCATTTCTGCATCAAATTCTGTTGAAAATGATTTTTTGGTGAATATTTTTAGGGGCATGGAACAGATCGGCCGATTTTCTGTTGTTTTCAATGGGAAACCTCGTTTCACTTTGCGAGTATTTCGCGCTAAGAGCGTTCTTCTGGAACGGATTTGTCTCGTCTTGTGAGGCGCCATTGTATTTGCTCTTTAGTGAAACTTCTCACAAATTGAATAATTACCTTTCTAGATAGATATCTTAGTTGCAGGGGGGAGTTATCCCTGTATGCTTTGTCTACTTCACTTGCCATCCATGGAACTTACCATTCTAGGGAATCTGCCAGAGCACCCACAATCATTTCCTTTAAATCTGTTTTTTTTCCAATTTGTTCTGGAAGTCCCCTCAATCTAAGAAAGTTTTATTTCATTTTCAATTCAATTCTACACTTAACTGCTTTGCATCCTCAACTCTCAAATGAAAAGTTTCAAATTGATCCTGCATCTATAAGCTGATGCAGGATCTATAAACTATTCAACTGTAAAATGATTCATCTTTTGGTCAATTTTGGATTCTAACTTCTGCTCCATTTTTTCTATTTTTCCTTCTAATCTTTTCATGTTTGATTCCATTTTTTTAGTCTAATCATTCAATAGCTTGACTAATTTTTATTATAAATGTTTTGAGGATCAATTATTGTTACCTATGAAAGACTTGATAAACTCTAAAATAATTAGAGAGGGTATGCCTATGCCAGACTCTTGAAAGGAAGCTAACATTGCTCTTCTGCTGAAGGAGGGTCATGATTTTGACATTAATTGAACTATAAGTCAATTCCATTCCTTAACAATTATAAAAAATTTACATCAATTCTGGCTGACAGACTGAAGAAAGTGCTAAAGGACTAAGTTTTCAAAGATCAGTATGGCCTTTTGCCCAAAAGGAAGATAAGAGATAACATGAGAGTTGTCTTAGACATTCCAACAATGTATTGATAAACTGGCTGCTTTTTTATTTCTGGATAAGGAAAAAGCTTTTGACAATTTGAATTGGAATTTTCTGTTCAAAGTAGCACAGAATATGGTCTTGGGATAGAACTTCTTGCAGAGTTTGTGATCGATTTATGTACCACAGAAGACACTCCAATTGTGAATGGAGAATTTCTAAATCTTGTGGAATTCAGAAAGGGACTTGTCAAAGATGTCCCTTATCTCCACTGCTGTTTATTTTGCTTTTGGATGTTCTTCTGAGAGACATATCTTTGATATGGTGTTGGTGTTGCAAGATCCCATAATGAATATAGACTATGTGATGAGAAAACTGAAGGAGTTTGGTAAATTGGCAGGCTTGAACATAAATAAAGAGAAGACAAAAATGTTAGTTAAAAATATGAATGAAAAAGAAAAAGAAGTGTTGACTAATAAAATTGGTTTTAAGATTGAAAAAAGGTTAAATATTTGGGAGTTTGGTTGACAACTGTGAATTATATGTTGTTTCAAAATAATTATGGTAATGTTTGGTAGGAGATTAAACATGAGATTGATAGATGCAGTAAATTGCAACTATTTCTGATGGAAAGAATTTCTGCCATTAAAATGAAAGTTTTACCTAGAATGTTATTTCTCTTTCAGATGATACTGATTTTGTTAAGAATACTAGGTTTAAACAATGACTAAAAGATATTTCTAAATTCATATGGCAAGGTAAAAAACCAAGGATAAAATTTGAACTATTGCAGGAAACTACAGAAAGAAGAGGTTTGGGATTATCTGACTTTGGATTGTACTATGATGCTTGCTGTCTGGGATGGTTGAAAGAATGGATTACTTTAAAAATCACAAGGTCACAACTTGGGATTTTGGTGGCATACATACTTGTGGTATGAAAAGCTTAAAATTAACCCATTGTTCAAAAATGATTTTGTTAGGTATGCCATTATAAGAGTGTGGAATAGAAATGAAGCAATTTTGCTGCCAAAGATTCCATTGTGGCTTTCTCCACATGAAGCTTTTTACCGGAGGGAGATGACTGAAAAACCTAAAAGGGTGACTTATGGAGATATTTTAACCTTTGTTGATGGAGAACCTAAATTAAAATCAAGAGAAGAAATTGTAAGTAAAAGTTTCACATGTCATTGGTTGACTTATAATCACATTTTTGAAAGGTTTAAATTGGATAAACAAAGTTATATTTTCAGTCAAGAAAAGCTGGAATTGGGACAAATTTTAGGTACCGGAGATGACAATTTAATTGCAAAAATGTATACAATGTTGTTGAAATTGAAGATGAGTATGTTAAGGAGTGTATGATTAAATGGTCCAAAAAAATTTGGTTACAATATTACTTTAGAGCAATGGGAGCATGTGCGATGCACTGGAGTAAAATTTACTCTGAATTATAATCTTAAAGAGAACTTTTACAAAATGATGTACAAATGGCATCTATCTCCTGATCGATTATCCAAGATGTACAGTGGATCATCTGATAAATGCTGGAAATGTGCCCAATCTCCAGGTATGTTTTATCATATGTGGTGGACATGTAAAGAGTAAAAAATATTGGTTAAATATAACTGAGGTTTTGAAAAAAATATTGAAATGTAATGTATTAATGAAATCTGAAGCTTTTCACTTAGGAATGATGTATAAACAATTTGAGAAACAACAAGGAGAGTTGTTTTTATATATGGTATCTGTAGCAAGATTGGTATATGCCAGAATGTAGGAGAGGGCTCCTACAGTGAATGACTGGTTTTTAAAATTCATTGACTTGGCAGAGATGGCAAAGCTGATGACCCTCCTGAAGGAAAATAATTCAAAGAGGTTTTGGGATATTTGGAAGTCATTCCAGGACTTTCTGCTCAAAATATTCACCAAAGAAGTTTTTGTAGATGGACTGGATAACTAAGAATTAATATTTATATAATCATAAGAAATATTGTGTAAACTGTGATTGGAAATAATCAAGATATTGATTTATTAGTAATTATAGTAATGTGTTACAGCAGTAAAGTGTGATAAATAATGTATAATGTGATATATCTGTAATCTATAGTTTCATAGAGTAGACGTGTATTATGTTATATCATGGTTAAAATGAATAAAAATGAATAAGCATAGAACACATAGGTAATTTTGATGGTATCTTAAGTGGGGAACATGTATGTTATGGAACAGAGTTAGGTTGGGAATGTTATTTGAATGTGGGCTTTTTCCCCCTTTTTTCTCCCCATTTTTCCTTTTCCTTCCCCCCCTTTTTCTTTTTATGTTGTGTTGTATTGTTATATTTGTTTTTATGTATTTTAAGTTGTATTTTGTTTTTCTTTTGTTTGTTATGTTGTTGAACATTAATAAAAACATTAAAAAAGAATGAGCTCAACTGAACATGGACAAGAACTCTTACTAGGGCCTACCTTGTGATAGTAAGGACTGCCAAGTGACAATACTTCTCTGCCTTTATTGTCTCTGCAAATTGCCATCCGGTGGCCTCATTTTGGGGGATCTGAGCTATTAAAGGCTGGGTGAAAGAATTTTCAGAGCATCCGTCCGAAAAAATTGCTCAGATTCGTTCCCAGTTATGATTCCTGGTTGCTCTGTGATAGCTACTTTTAGTTATTCCATCATGGTAATTTTGCAGGTCCTAGACCAAGCAAATATAGGCTAGTGTTCAATTAGTTGGTAATGCATTATGATAGCATGATAATCAGGGGAATTATAGTAAAGCTCCTATTCATTTTGTTTTGTTTTCAAACTTTTCTATCCATTATCTCCAAAGTCATGCTTATGGTAGTATGCTTATAATTAAGGCCTTGGACACAAATAATAATCTTTTTATAAAACAGTACACTCTTTGTTATGTGCATAACATCACAGGTGCAGCAAAAACAAAATCTTGGTTCCCAGCCTGATATCTGATTTTCTTTTTGCACGAAAATTAATTATTACCAGGAAACAGGCAAGAAGTCTTTAGAACACAGCACTGAGCTGGAAACATATATTAAATATATTAACTAATCAGGAAAACATTATTCAATATTCTGTTGCTTCTTTAAATGAGATACTAAAATTTATTTTCCCTTTTTCCTTCAAGGAAGTCCAAGATATTGTTCCCAGTTTACTGTGAATATAAAGACTTTAAAGGCGCATGTTTGAGAGGGGAAAGACCAATAGAGCACGTTTTTCTACTTACTATATTTTAGCACTTTTTATAAAAACCTGTTTGATGGACATTATGTTGGCTTCAGATGGTGATGATGTTGGGGAAGCCTGAAAATATTAGTCTTAACTTTTGGTTTGTTTTTAAATGGTTTATATAAGACTGCCAAACAGCATGAAGACATTGTACAAAAGATTTTAAGAAAAGATTAATGGGTTCCCTATAATGTCATGCATTAAAAATAATCCCCTTGTACATTTTACAACCTTCTTCAAGCTTAATTAGGATCTCTACAAAAATCTAGATGAACAGTAGATGGTAGAAAAGAGACACAGAAATCCATGACATCTTTTTGCAGACCAGATTAGCTGGTCCTAATTATAACTGTTCTAAAATCTTTACTACTTGAATCTTCATCTTGATTCTAAAAGGCAAGGCAATACTCAAAGTTTTAAACATTTTCCTTGATCATTGAAGTTTTAAAGCAGAGCTATGTATAGTTACAGGGTGAGTTAGTGTAGTATGTTGGATCAGGTAATGTATTGGCAGCATGGAGGCCCATGTTCAAGTCCATTCTCAGATACAAAAGCCCATTGCCTTTAGTCTAAAATACTTCACAAGGCAGAGATTGTGCTGTAAAAATGGGAAAATGAAGCACTGGGTGGCACAAGTGGTTAAGAGCTCAGCCTGCCAGCTGGAAAGTCGGTCGCCTGAGTTCAAGACCTGATGTTGCCATGCAGCAGGGTGAACTCCAACTGTTCCGCCACAGCTCCCACCCACCTAGCAGTTCTAAAGCGTACAAGCGCGAGTAGATGAATAGGTACCGCCCCTCCGGCGGGAAGGTAACAATGTCCATGCGCCTTTGGTGTCTAGTCATGCTGGCCACATGACCATGGAAGCATCCCAGGACAAACACTGGCTTTTTGGCTTGGAAACAGGGATGAGCACCACACCCTAGAGTTGTTCACGACTGGCAGGGTCACCTTTACCTTTACCTTATTGAAACTGAATGTTGCTAATCACTCTACAACTTTTTCTTAAAGAAAAGGAAAGGTCTGATTGGTGAGTCCTACTTATCTTGTGATCTCTCTAGTGCCATCTTTAAAAAGACAACTCCTTGATAAAAAATAAGGAAGACATTCCCTTCTTCCAGTTAACTTCTCCTGTTACTCTCCTCTTTTTGCTCTCAGATGGAGGCACTCTAAGTGATGTTTGTCCTTAGGAGCTGAGTTGAACCTAATGTAACTATCATTTATTAACAAGTTTTAGTTATGTTTTTACCCAAAGCCAGGATCATGTTGGCATGTTCATTATGTTCAATTCTTTAAGTTGGGCTCTTCATATTTATCACATGTGGGTCACTAGCTCTTCTTTTTACAGTCTGGGAGCTTCCTCTGTCCACCACGGTGGAAAAATGGATATATTATTTCCTACCATATTGGGGTGAAAAAAAACCTCAGAAATAAGTAGACCACATATCATTAAAACAAACAAACTCTCTCCCAAGAAATGTGCTTCCCTTGGGCCTCGATTATCATGCACCATTATCCCATTAACTTGAGTTTGGCACCAAAATAATGTCACTAGCCACCAAATGTTTGCCTATCATGGGGTTACTGGGATATCTACTGATCTTAACTGGGAACTATGCACATGCTTAATGGCCCCTTATTTCCTGTAAAGCATGCATAGAATATCAGGTTAGGAGCTTCCACAATTTTGCAAAATCTCTAGTACAGCAACCCCGGGAAATAATGATAAACAGCAACACTAAAAGTATGTTAAATTCTTGCTAAAACCAATACAGTGGCATACCATTGGTTATAATGTTATAAAACTATTTTTATTAAAAGACTAGCAGCAAAGTGGTTCATTTAAATTAATTGGATCTATTATGTTCTCTATATTTTCTGGGAGCTCAGACTGAGATGAACTTTGTAGATAATAACAATATAAAATTCAAAAGATCTACAGACCTGTGGACCTCCATTTCTGTAATACACCAATAAATAAATAACTTCTGGTCTTCCTCTGATTGTTTTCTAGAAATAATAGAATCTGGGAGGGGCAGCGGTACATTTATTTTGACTTAGAAAGACTTCTTTCTTTGTTTTTAGTCAAACAAATCCTGATTAGTTTGGCTATCCAATACTAACATGCAAGATTTTCCACATATAAATCCAAGAATTGTCTTGTGTCTGTTTGCTTTTAGTTTTAGACTGTGCATTTTTTTGTGGGGAGGGGAGTGGGGCTGGCATGTATTTGTTAAAAATTGCTAATATTTTTTAAAGAAATTCATCACTATTTCGCTCCTATTATGTGCATCATGGGAAGAGTTGGGTAAAAGCACTAACCTAAGTAAAAATATAAAAATAATATGTCTGATTAAAATTAGTACTGTATGTATATTTCACTTATATTAATAAGAACATTTGATTAATTGTCTGGATAGAAGGCTATTTCACTTTAATGTTTTTTCTCTTTCAGAAATTCAAACAACAGGCCATTTATATGCCCATCTGATAAAGCACTTTGCCCCTTCTGTCCCACATTATAAAATCTCATGGTTTTGAGTGACCAGTTTGCAATTTATAATGCACACTGGATACTTTACCCATGCACCTAAGAGGAACAGAGTAATACTTGGACAAACTTGTTTTCGAAGAGAGAATGGGAGAAAACATGTTCCCACCGAGTGGAAATGAAAGAAAATCAGCCTCCAGTTTCTCTAAAATGATCCTCTTCTGATTCCTACTTAAATCCTGATTATTCCAAGATGTACTCCATGTTTAGGAACTTATTGCTGCCTGCCAGGACTTATTCTGCCTCCCAATTGGGGATCAAGTTGTACGTGCTGGTCTCTAAATTCTTCCTCTGGTAGCAATCTGAAAAGGACAAAGTTCTAATAAGGATAGAAAATAGGATTCATTCTCAGTAACATCTTGAGGGCGATTCTCTGCTACCGCTGTAGAATGTTGAAAAGAAAGGCTTCTCTCGGTAATTTTCTCGCCACAGTTGGTGCTGATGGATGTGCTTGCGAAAGTGCCACATTTAAAAAGCAGATCACAGCAATGTAAACATGTCGCCAATGTAACCACTGCTGAAACTTGGGAGGTTGATGCAGATCATTGTTTTTCAAACTTGGCTACTTTAAGATGTCTGGATTTCAACTCCCAGGATTCCCCAGCCAGCATGCTAAGGTTCACTGGTGGTGTCTACAGGCTCTCGGAGAGGGGTTTTTTTTCTCACAAAGACACAGCTAAAATGCTTCAGTAGTTGTTCTCACTATATTAATATAGTGAGATAAATCTGTTAGTTTTCCCTTTGTGGTACAACTTGTACCTCCCAATTTTTTATTTTTTGGTACTTTCCCGAGAAACCCAAACACAGTAGGGTCAATAATCTATTGCTTGTTCCCATAGTGTTACATGGAAATAATGCATCATAATTCTGCACCACATCCTCCCCTTCTTTCCTTCCTTCCTTGCTTTTACCACATCTATTTCCTTGCATTACAATAGTTGCTGTTCCTCTATGACTGTTTGGAATATATTGGAAGGCATTGTGGTGGAGGGAAACTTGCTCCCTCCCTATTTCACTGATAAAAAACACGGCATCACTGAAGGTTAGTTCCCAGTCATGATTAGAAAGGGAGAGATGCACTTCAGTCTGAACTTACAGTTTGGGAGGGATTTTTATTAGGGTTACAGCTGAGATAGGAAGGGTTAAACCTCACCTCTTCCCTTGTTAAGATCCCAGTGGGAGTTGCTCCTAAGTTTCCATTAAAAATCAAAGCTGTTTTTTAAAACAACTGTTTGGCTGAAAGCTAGGCTATTAAAGAAATGTACAATTAAACCCTGAGAATAATTATGTTTTCCCAGCAAGCACTGCTTTGGATAAAATTTTCAGTGTGGGTTGTATAAAATATAAAACAGAGAAAAATGTTTATTGCACTAGACCCAGAAATTTATTTGAAACAGCTGGAGTTTTTGTTTTCAATTGTTACTTGGAATGTGTTTTTAATAACATTACCACACTCTTATTTTTAAAAACAAATTGAAAATTACGTTTTCATTATTTGTTAACTGCACAGCAAACATTTTTTTCCATTATTTGTTAAAACATTGTATATAAATACTGGAAATAAATATTAGATATCTCTGAATGTGGGGTTGTTGTGCTGTTGTTTTGGAAAACAAACAAACATCACCCAAGCATCAGTTTCTTGAAAATGAACATGGGCATACATGAATTTATTCTGGTGAATTCTGAGAAATAATGAGTACAATGTAGATGTAAATACATTTGTCCATAGAGTAGATGGCTGAAATGTATGGCCTCTGAACCTGCTATATACATTTTGCTTATCACTGGGTGAGAGCCACTTTGGTGTCTTGGTTAAGGCACCAGGCTAGAAACTGAGAGATTGTGAATACGAGTCCTTCTTTAGGCACAAAGCCAACTGGGTGACCTTGGGCCAGTCACTCTCAGCCTTATGAATCTGGCAATGACAATCTGAAAATTGGCCAAGAAAATTGCAGGGACCAGTCCAAGCTGTCGCTAGAAGTCCATATTGACTCAAAGACACAAATCTATCTGTCTGTCTGTCTGTTGCTGGTAGTTTTAAACCTACTATCCTTTCCATTTGTAGTGGTTCTTCCGAGAAAGGATTGTCCAGTCATTCAAAATACAGTGGTAATTCCCACTGATGTAGGCCTATTTTATCTGGATGTCAGCAAAAGTTTTCCCTGTCCTGGCATCTAATGGATACCTGGACTTTTGCAACACATATCTAGTAGAGCCTGCAAAGACTGGGACTCATCATTTTAAGCAAGGATGAGGTTTCATAAGATCCTCAATCTTAGTAACTTCCATGATTCTATAATAGGTGAGAAGGTCCTGCTGAGTACTGGGGAAGCTATGAATAATGGCTGGGGGTAAAAGGAAAATGGAAAGAGAGGAAGGGAAGGAAGCAAATTTTCTGGAGAGAGAGCTCAAACATATAGATAGAAAGTGAACTTATATTGTACAACTCTATTCTTACAGCAGCCATTTTGTGATGACAACTACAATACTTCTCAATATTTGAAATGCATATGTAGGCCCAAAACACGTACAAATTATTTATAACAGGGCCTGCCTTTGCCTGCAGCAAATTATGAAAATTGCTATATGTGTAGGATGCAGAAGAGTGATAAGAAACATGTCTTACCTTTAAGTTAGTTAGAAGTGGTACAGTCCATCTCAGTTTACAGAAAGTGTCAAATAGTTTTGAACCACAATAGATAGCAAGGAAATGAAAAAATTCATATGACAGTTTATTTATTTCTTAAATTTATTTACCACCCATCTCACGCAAACAGTGCTGTGTGGCTTACAATAAAATACTACTAATAATAAAATTGATACATAAATGAAATAAAATTGTAAAAGATACAAGAGATAAACAAGATGGCAGGAGCTAAAATGGAGGTGGATTCTTCTAATTCAGTAGCTAGCTCCAGGATGATATTCCGCCATGTGAGCCCCTGACCAACCTGCAAACCCAGGTTTTCAGTCCTTTGAGAAAGACCGAAAGGGTGGGGCTGATCTCACCTTGGGGGGTGGTGATATGATGTTCCATAGGGCAGGCACCATAGCAGAAAAGGCTCTTGGGTCACTTGGATGGAAATATAAAGTTGCTTATCTTCAGCATACTGATGATACCTCATCCCATGGTGACAGATACTCTTACCCAATGGCTTCATGTAGATGTTAAAAAAGAGTGGAAATAGTTCTGAGACATGTGGCATGCAACAAAGTAGTGGCTGTGAGCTGGACCTCTCACTCACTATTAACATTGATTGGGACCATCCTAGAAGGAAGGAGCTGAATCAGCACAAAACTGTGCTACCAAGCT
>JANHZU010003898.1:0-19556 GCA_032468055.1 Acrochordus granulatus
TGTAATTTTATTGAATAATTACAAATAATACAAATCTATTTCATTTATTTGAAATTTAAGTTTCATATTATAGTAAATATGATTTTTGGATGGGTTAAGACTGTACTTTTTCATGATACAAAGACAGCATCATATAAATGGGTACAAACTAACAGAGTCTTCTTTTCTTTTTTCACCCCATATTTTTGCACAGATATTAGAGGGTCTCTTAATGGAATTAGAAATGTCTACAGATCTCAATGCTTTCAGCTATATGGAAGAAACAATGGGACAGTGCAAACTCCATCATTCTCATACCTGTGTGAGATGCTGATGTATATACAGATTTGTAATGTCCACTTTAGAGAGTTCTTGATCCAAACTAGCAGTTACTCAGAGGGTTGGTAAATAGTAGCAAAATTACTCTTACCTAAGTAGGTGCCAGGTGAAATTAGATCAGATTTGTTCATTTCCCTTTCTAGAGGACTTTATATGAGCCCTTCTAGAAACACTATATAAAATGAAATGGGATTCTATTGTTTAAAACAGCCTTCCTGAATCTTGCTTTTTCTCAGATGTGTTGGGATTATAATTTCCAGAATTTCTAAATAGCACAAGTTGTAGCTTGCAATTTGTGGGATTCTGGTTTAGACTGGAAAAGACTTATTTAGAAGTGAATGATCCACAGATCCATCCATAAGGATTTTAATATAAATTAAATTAATCTATTTATTTACAAATTTGAACTGCCATTACTTCACGCAATTATATTGGTATCACATTTCAAGGACAGAGAGTTCTTTATATTTTTGATCATTCAGGTAGAAAATCATTCATGATTTGTTATAAAAATAGTAAAAAGTTGTCCCAGTCATGGTAAAACTCAAAGTATCATTATTTATTTACTAAATTACCCCTTAATCTCAGATAATAAATTTGCAGAAGTTTCCAGTTCCCCTTTCTTTTAAACATTTTTATTGTATAATGGGCTCAGATTAAGTTCCCTGTTTTCTTTTTTAACTAAAAATATCATAATAGTCACTTAGTCCATGCTCAGTTTCTCCTATTCTGTCCATGCTCAATTTCTCCTTTTCTGTCTTTTGTATTTACCAGTAGATTAATAAATAGAAATTTGAGAGGCGAATGAATGACAAATCACTGAAAAGAAAGGCAGACATCAAGGAGAAAGGTAGGGAACAAAGACCACCCAAGATCTTGGGAGAGACTAATGTTGGGAGAGACTAAAGAAAGATCTGCTTAAGGTTTTAACAAAGCTGACAAAAATGGCAATCACAACCATATGATCAAATTCTAATTCCCTTTTTTACAAACAGGGCATATGAGTTCGGTAAAAAAACAGGTAGGACACTGCTGTTAAATAAAGAAGACAGGTATATTCTGCATCAAAACCTCATGGCTTTAGATTTTTATTTAGGAAAAAGTGCAACAAAGTTTAAAAAACAGGCATCTGGATCAGATGCAGGATCAGATGCATCCAGTCCAGATGCCTGTTTTTTAAACTTTGTTGCGATGCAATTACCCTGGACGAGTGAGAGTCTTCACAGACATGTTTAGGAAAAAGTGGGAAAAAAGAAAGTGGGAAGTAAAGTATCTCTGTTGTCTAATGAGCAAGATATTGAATTTCAGGGTCTGAATAAAAACAACTGTAGTTACCATGCATTTTTACAATCTGTAATTGATTAAATGAGGTCCTCACTCTTTTTTAAAACCAGCTTGAGTATCTGGCATCTTTTTTACATGTAGAAATCTAAACTGCATTGGACATGTAAAACTAAAAATATTTCATGGTAATTTGCAGATTCTGCCAGGTCTTTTTATTTTATTAATTAATTAAAATTTTATGTCACCCATCTCAGGGATTGGTGATATCTGGGCATATTGGTAAGTAGACTGATCTCTTCCAATCGGTTGGCCACTGTGTCATTTTTCAGATTCATTGGCATAAATTGGTTAGAAAATGTACTGATTCTTCTATTATAATTTGCCATGTTCTGTGGATATTTCATCAACTCCTGTAGTCTACTGATGTGGTAATGGCCAGAATGCTGGTCTAACTTTATTTCAAGTACTAGAGATCCTTGTAAATAGGAAATACCTTATATCTTGGATATTGACATCTCTTCTGTCGAGGATTTCAATATACTTCTATTTCTGTTTATCTTCTTTCATTTGGTTACTTTCTGCCCATTGGTATCCTTTAGTACACCAGTTCAAGGTTGGAAATTTATTTTGAGTTTGGAGATCTTCTGAAAGCCTTTTCTGATTTTTCTTTGTCATTAATATCTTTATCAATGCTGTTATAATACTGCTTCTTGTGTCTTCTAAGAACTCTTTGAAATTCTTTGTTAAATTCTTCCTGATATCTTTGTATTTTTTGTCTTTACCTTCTGTTCTTTTCTTTGCAATGTCCACTTTTTCTTCCGACATCCACTTTTCTTTCTTATATTTCTTGGTCTTTGGCAGTTCCTTTTCATGCTCATCATTAGCAACTTCTTTGAAGTAATTCCATGATTCCTTAGGTTCTCTGCCAATGACATTCAAAACTTTAAACAATTTATAATGTTCTGTTTGGAAATGGTGGATATGTGCTCAAGACCAGATTGTGGAAACTAGTTGATTTTATTCTTCCACTTGAAATTTAGCCTAATTTGGAATTTGCAGAAGAGTCATCCATGATTTCTTCCACATTCAATACTTAACCAAACCTTTGTTGTTATTTAATTTTTGAACTGCCCATTTCCCTCAAAAAGGAACTCTGGGCGGTGTACAATAAAATGTGAAAATATAAAAACAGTATTAAATTAAAATTTAGAAGGAAACAAGGATGATTAAAAACTGTTAAAATTAATTAAAAGGTGAAGGGAGAGCTTTCAGGGCAGCCACACAGCTGTGTGCTCCGTTGAGTTTCCCATGCAAGGCTGTATTATAACTGAGCAATTCTCCCTCTATGTGTTAATAGTATGATTTCTCCATATGCCATTTGGTCATCCATACAATGAGCAAATAGTAGTAATTTTATAAATATGTATTATTTTTCAAACAATTTACAAATGTATATCCATAAGCAGAGGAATCTTGCACCAATTTGGAAGGCTTGTTGGATTATTAGAAACATATTTCAGGAATTCTTTTTCCTTTATACTTACTCCATGTTATATTTTCTAAAAGCTCTTTTAAGACAAATAACCAAAGAAGTTATTTCAATGATACTTCTATCTGGGAGACCCATTATATCTAAACTGTTAAATAAAACCTCACAGCAACAGTAAAAGTGACTAGCCTTTAACTTTTAGCTTTCTAATTACCTAAAATTAAATAGTTGTTATGCTCAAGATGGAACAGATGAAAAATCTGCATACATGGAGCACAGCAGGGGTAAATCTTCTGATTGCCACTCAGTGGAAGCAGATTCCTTATTTAGCTCCCTGTCTGTACCCATTTGAGAATAATCACAATAAAAGTGAATAGTAGTGACATGCCATTACTTCTGATACTGCTACACACATGGGATAGTTTAATCTCTCATCATGAAAGGAAGAAAAAGCCCAAAGCAATAAACCCAGTAGCAGTCTTTCTCTGAAACTCTATTTCATAGTTCATGAAGAATGGGGGGGGGGGTTTCTAGAGAAAAACGATACTGTATTGAATGACTAATTCCATGAAGAGAACTAATGAGGCAGTCTGAGATATTTCTAAGTTGTTCAACCATTATGTTGGAAAATGACTCTGAATGATTTCCATTTTAGTTTGTAGCTAGCAAACTCTGAGTCCATCCATATATTTAGATCAGAGCAAACACATACCATACCATTCAGTACAGCTAGCAAAAATAAAAAAGCCCTCTATAACTTTATATTTATTTAGTAAGTAGTAAAGCAGTTAACTGGCAAAAATTGGATTAAAAGAACAGGTAAAAGAAAAGATGGAGAGTGAGATGAACATAAGGAAAGGATTTTGATTGATGTTTGCCATCAAATCATGTTTGTCTTCTACGAAACATTTTCTGCATGATGATCTTTCCCTGACTTTGAGGCAAGAATTTACATCATCTGTACCTCTCTGTTAAAAATCACATTTTTTTCCAGAATCACTGAGAATAATACTGTAGATAATTAGTATGAATGGTCTCAAGGAGTGTGACCTTTGGTTATTGCAGCTGATGTAATCACTGTATCAGAGATAGAAAGTATGGTGCCGGGTGGTCCCTTCTCCATTTTGCACTATAAAAGAAGTTTGGTGGCTGGTGATGATGACTCGATCAAAGCATTGCTAAGCAAATCCATACTTTCTTCTTCATTAGTGAACATTTTAGGCAGATTTTTTTCATGAAAGAGAAGTGCTAAATACCACATCCTTCTCCATCATGGTCAAGACAGTTCATCTCTAGAAACTTTGCCAATATACTACAGTATGGTGCTAAATTCTTATTTTATCATCATAGCTACTCTGTCAGGTATGTCAAGGTGACAGATAATGAAAGGTAGTAGAAGAGGAAAAGGTTTCTCCAGTCCAACTCAAACATTATTATATTTAAACTACAGTAGCTCTAATTCTACTCACAACTCACTCTCTAAATCACTTCTTCTAAACTTTATATCACAGCACATTCTGATTTCTGAGATCGAACTGAATATCTATCTAGATTATGAACCAAAATAGTGATGGGAATGGAGCATACCTTCCATCCATGAGCATTCATACATTTTTGTCCATGAGAATTCAGAATAACTCATTTATTCACACACATATACATATATACACATACATATATTATGTATCGGTAGTTGAAATCACAGATACCCATTTTTAATTTAAGGTTTAATGGCTCCATGTTCCAAATTCTCAACTAGCAATGATAAGATAAGAGTTGCCATGGGTTATTGGAGCTTATTCCTCTAATTACAATCTAGTAAGCAGTTCATAAATTTATTCTTGCAACTTTAGGGGCTCAATTATACTCCTGAAGATATTATTTTCTAAAAATCATGCCAGATGTTATATGGGAATTCCTATTTATTCTCGTTTCTATTATGTAATGACAATAGAATTTGGCCCAAATAGGTCCTAGCAGAGCAATTCTTTGATTGGAGTTAATTAGTACAAGAGGTCAAAATGGCTCAGTAAAAGTGGTTGTATTTTTTAGTTATTCTTTATTTTTACAATTAATTTATACTATCATGTATGAAAAAATATAGAGTAAGGTGTGTGCATGAAGATAGAGAAATGGAAAGCAAGCAGTATGTGTGTATGGAGAAAGAGGATTTATTTCCATCACAGACAAATTACTTACTTAATAGCATTAAAAACAGTTTTAGAGGTCAATAGTACCCTAGAGATTTATCAAATCCCTTTACAAACCTGATTTTTTCATACTTCTTTTTTCATAGCTATTTGCAGGGATTATGCGTAGCAGTAGTTATTCATTTTGGTTTGAGATCAGCTTGACTCCAGTCACAAATCCATCCCACATGCTTCTGGTTTTATGAGAACATTATTGTTGATGAACAGTTGGAAGAATTTGGTGAAAGGTGCCCATAAAGGCAGTATATGACATCCTATTTCAAAAAGTGTAGCATAATATTCTGGCTATATTGCAGTTCTAAAGCATATATCTGTGACATAAAAGGGGGGAAAAAGAAACAATTCAAGCAGCTTGAAATCTAAGCCAGACTGAAGCTGAGAAATTAGCAAAACATATATAGACTTTCAGATGAACCTAACACAAATATAAAACTTTGACCAGAGAGTCACTAATCTGGGAATCACTCTGTTTGGTCTACTGAAAAACAAACAAAACATAAATTCTCTCTTATTCACAATCTAGCTGTGAGAAAAACAATGGATTTGGTTTTCAAGATGGGACAACAAAATAACAATTAATTTCCTTTCTATTCTAGTCTATTTTATTTATTCAATTTCTAAAGTTGCCTCTCACTGGACAATACTATAGCAAGAAAGCCAGATTGGTATAGAAGTTAGAGCATTAGGCTTGAAACTGGAACACCATGAAATCTAGTCACACCTTAGGTGTGAAGCCTGCTGGGAGACCTTGGGCCAGTCTCTCACTCTCAGCCCTAAAAAGAAGACAAGAGCAAACCCCTTCTGAAAATGTTGCAAAGAGAACTGCAGGCACTTGTCCAGGCATTCACTAGGAATCAAAAACTGACTGAAAGGCACCCACAAGGCATAATGCACAATAATGCAACACTCTTGCAGCATAGCAGTAAAGATGGTGAAGAAGCTTGTGATTAGATGTCTATATATATTCTCGTTAATCTAGGTCATGTCTTGTAGCAAAATCACAAAAAAAATTGCAAAAGGGAACTGGACTTTTAAGTCTGGACTTAAAAGGGAACTGGACTTTTATTTTTAGATATTACAGAGAAATATTTAAACTCCCATTAGAAGTCTTCGTCAGCCTCATATGAAAAAGAAAAAATGGTAAACATATACACACATTTCTCAAATGGAGTAGGAAACTGTGAATATATTAAGTTCTCCCATAACAAGCTGAAACAGGAGATTAGTAGTAAAGATTTGTAGAGAAGATAGTCTCAAGGTTTCAACTTAATCATATAAGATTCTGCTAAAGTTGTTTTCTTGCACATATGATAGAGTTGTAAACAGAAGACAATTGAAATCCTCTCTTCATGGATGGATTTAACGTCTTAATGTATAGACTCTCCTTTATTCCTCTTGCAAGCCAGATGGTTTCTTTATCAAAAATTTGAAATCTGCGGCCTTAAATAGAATGTTCATGCTGTTTAAGATGTAAATGATCTGCTGATGTTTCTGAAAAATTAGGTTGATTCATTATTTTACATAAAGGTTGTTTAATCTCCCTGATGTAAAATTCTGAACAGGCTTCATTACATTGAATTGCACAAATGACATATGTCTGTTGGTGTTTGGGAGTTTTGTCTTTAGGATGTACAAATTTCTGTTTAAGTGTATTCCTTGGTTTGAATTGAACCTGAATGTTATGCTTATTGAAAATCCTCCTGAGTTTCTCTGATACTTCAGCAACATATGGAATGGTCACACTGTTGCATCTGTTAAGATCTTCTTTAGAATGAAGATGAGGAAAGTTTAGACCTCTTAGTGGACCAATTTGGATAGCCACATTTGTTAAGAGCTTTTCTGATACACAAATTTTCTTTGATAGAACCTTCTTTGCTTGAAGGTAAAATGTTGGCATGACGTTATAAGGTCCTAATCATTCTTCACATGTGGTTTGTATATTTATGTCAATGGCATTGATATGTTGTGTGAAAGGCTTCAATGTATGTGTTTTGATTTTGATGCAGAAATTATCCACAAATCTAAACCAGTGGGTGTGGGATAAGCCTATGAAAGAGTTTAAGGCTTTGAATTCAAATTATTCCATGTGAAGATTGGCCACAGTAGGAGATATATGGGACCCCATTACACAACCATGTTTCTGTCTGTAAAAAAATTGTCATTGAATCTGAAATAATTGTCATCAGAGGTCCAAAAGGGTACAAACATTCTCTTTTTTGGCTTTTCTGGACTGTGCCTTACACAACAAAGAAGACAAAAGACTTTATATCAAAACATCTAAAAATAAAAGTGCAGTTGCCTTTTTAAGATAGTTTACAAAAATTTCTGTAACATGATAAAAAGCTGAATTAGCTCTTGAGATTAAATGTACTTATGGCGAGACCTACAGAATGTACCCTACTGATGACCAAAGTTTGGAATGGACTGCATAATACTAGGTTTTGCTTATCCTTGCAAATAAAGCTCTTTTCTGTTATAAAATCTGTTTTGCTACACACATGTGTACCACTCTGACTTACTGAGTTTGGTGGCCATGACATATGAAGCTGTAAGTCTCTTGCAGTCAGGCACCAGCCAGACATCCATGAGATAGGTGGGCAGTGGCATTGCATGATCTACTTGGAAAAACCCAAGTAGATCAAGCAACATGACTGACTGGTGGGATGAGTGTAAGAAGATGAAAAAATGGTCCCAATGTCCAAACCCAGCTGAATGAAAGAATTGCAACTTAAGAAGGCATCCTCTGTTTCTCAGTCAGTTAACATAAGTTTACTGGAGCTTTAGGTATGTCTGCAAATGTATAGGGAAGGCTTACAAATAACTAATGTTTGAATTTAGCCTGGGGCAGAGATATTATAATATCCACTAGTATACATAATAAAGGCAGATTCTGTAATGTACATATCCTTATCTTACCTTACCACCCCAATTTTCCACCTGTTATTTATCTTACAGATATTTCTTATATGAATACACACCTGCTATTTATCTTGCAGATGTTTATTGTATGAATTTCATACAGATAAAACTAGGTGCATTCTATAAAACACTGACTGTAGTATGCACCTCCTCAAGTTCTTCATTAAAAATAAATTCAACTGCTGTTTTTTGCAAACTTTTTTTAATCAAAAGATATGAAAATCCCCTATAGCCTGGTCTAAACATATAAGCCTGTCAGACTTTTTTTAAATGGATGTGGAGGAAAAACTACGGCCAAGTGTTCATTTTATAAGCCTTTATTAAGCTTTTGTTATCAGCCCCAAGCAGTTTCAGCTTTTAGTTGACGTTCAGAAATATTAGCTCCAAAGATTTTGATATTAATAGCAATAATAAAGCTTACTGCTTTTCCATTATGGGGATGCTAAAATTTGAAATTTCATATCAATAATATAGATTTATTATTTTTAGCTCCAAGAGAAAGAAGAATTCTCTGAATATTTTAAATTGGATTCATTACCTGTTAGCAACAAGAGACATTTAAATGGAGAATTAAAATTGTTTGATAATTTTGCATTAAATCTATGTTGCACTTATTGAAAGAAGATAAACTTTTCTCAAACTTTTAGAATAAATCACTGCATTTAAATATTATACTGATGAAGATGTTTGAGCAAGAGCAGGGAGAGCTAACCTACTGGCTATGGGCCAGTCACTCTCAGCCCAATAAATCTCACAAGGAGATGTTTGGGCAGAACTAGAAGGAGGGAACAATTTGTGTAGTATCTCCAGCTCCTGAATGAAATAAAAACTATAAATGTTTTTTAAAAAACCCTCCTCACCCTTTATGGTATGTGTCTTCCTCAATCTCAGGTCCTCAGATCCATACAGTTCTGCATAGTACCTTAGCTGTTCTTTGCATTGCACTCTTCCGGACAAATAGCTCTGTTGTTTTTTTTCTGGAATCTGTTGGAGCCAGTCTCGCAGCTTAGGAGTCCTAACCTCCAATGGGACCACTTTAGCCTTTACTTTCCACATCTTCTCTAGTTCCTCCTTCAGAACCTGGTATTTCTCATTCTCCTGATATACTGTTGCATAAGTGTTCCTGTCATTTGGCACTGCTACATGAACCACCTCTGTTATCTTTAGTCCTTCTCTACTAACACATTGCCTGGTTGATAAACCAGTACCCGCATGTCTGTCTGGATCTGAAGTCCCACAGGATCTTAGCCCTCTTATTCTTTACAATTTTCTACAGAATCTTCCATCTGGACTTGTACACAGTGGCAGCTACTTGGTTGTGCCATTCAATATATGCTGCTCCTGCCTGCATCTTACTCTCTGCCACAATGTCCTGAACTGCCTCTGAGGCCTTATTCTGTACCTCAGATCTTGTCTAGTGTGATAGTTTACTGCACTAGTACTTAGCGCCTGTTCTTATGCTGCTATGCTCAATGCCTCAGTGCTGTCTTTTAGTTCAGTCCTTTTTCAGTTTTCTTTTGTCCAAATTATCTATAGCATCTGGACAGCATAATGGTAAGAGCACTACCTTTGAATTCCAGCTGGTAAAGTCCAAAGTGACTCCAGTGGTGGTAGGAGCATTTACAGGCCTGTGACTCCCAGGCCTCTGGGAGAGGACCCAAGATTGAGGAAGACACATGAAACCCATAGGTTGAGAAGGGAATTTAAATAACATGTTGTCATCTATTATTTTAACATGCATAAGATTAGGGTTCAGCATGGTATCATTTGCAATCTGAATACACACATACATGCAGTCTTAATTTCCCAAGAGATTTAAGACTATTAAGTTAATGATTTTTTTTCTTTCTACCAGGTCCACTTTTTTTTAATCAACTGAGTATTGATACATTGGTTGCAACAGGAACTGATTGACTGGCTTGTTGCCAGAGTCTGTTGTCACGGGTTAAGAGAGAATGACTGGCCCAAGTTTCCTGGCTTCTCCCTAGTATCTTAAACACTAGACCAAAGTAGCTTGATACTTCTAAGCTAAGGATCTCATGTGCAAGTGCATTCAAAGTCATCCAATGCAAAGCGAAAGTCCATGTTTGTGGACATCTCTTTCTTCCACATATAGCAACTGAGAGATCCTGTGTAGGTTACCTAAAGCTGAATAAGGTTTCTTCTTTTGCTGAAAATGAAGAGATTTTCATTGCTTGAGGATACTAAAATTCATTTTATTTCTATTTTAATCTAAAATATTGCCACAATAAACAAACTGAAATCACCCATAACATTCCACTCAAGTTACATTTACTATCAAAATCTGAAGGCAGTTGTCAGTTCAGTTGACAATAATTGAGGTATTTACAGACTAATATTACCTAATTGATACAATGACAGATAATTAAGTTATGTTCTAAAAAAAGATAAAGGTTTCCCCTGCCAGTCATGTCTGATTCTAGAGGGTAGTACTCATCTCTGATTCACAGCCAAGGGAGCCAGCATTTGTTCAAACATGCTTCCATAGTCATATGGAATGCTTGGCATATGACTATATACCAAGGCAAACAGATGCTGTTACTTTCCCACCAACATTGGTACCTATTTATCTATTTGCATTTTTACATGCCTTCAGACTGCTAGGTTGGTCAGAGCTGGAGCTTACCCCACTATTTAGTGGCTCTTGGGTTTTCAACTGCTGAGCTGATGACCTTCTGGCCAATGAACCCAGCATCTTAACCCACCATGCCCCCTAATTTATTAGTCAAGTTTTTGACCAAGAGTCACAGAATACACAGATTTGATAGTGAGTTTCACAGAGCTGCATCATCTCGAGCATATAGCCTTTACGCAGCTGTGTTGTCTCAGAAAAAGATACTTGTTCTATTGAAAATATATATCTTATATCAATAAATTTAGATATTTTTCTAGTGTGAATGTGAATAAGTTGGTTCAGAGGACCCAATAAAGGATAATAATCAGCATTTGGCAAGCTGTTCTTATCTAGAGAATGCTTTGTACAAGATATTCCGTCTGGTAAATTATCCATCAAAAATGTCCATCGAGAGTTCATGGCAGATGTTCAATTCAAAATGCATGCTGCCTTTAAAATATGCAAGGCAGAAGAATTACCCCATCTGATGTTTGCATGTAAGAAAGTAAAGAAAATAACATTTTTTTTAGTTTTTCTTTTTTTAGTACTAGAAGTTGTTTTTAATGTAAGCTGTTAAGCCAGTCAAGAAGCTTCTTGTACTGGCAAAGAGATAGATGCATTCAAGATCTAAAATTTCCCTTTTAATTCCATTGCTGCTAAGGGCTATTGTTTTCAGCTTTGATATTGTAAAATTAGCTTAGGTAGAATTAAATGTCACTGAACAGTATCCTTGAGAAGCACTGTCAGTAGTAAGGGATGCTGGGACTTACATTTTAGCAATATTTGGAGTATCTTAAATTTTCTACCCTTATTTTTGGTAAATAAAAGTTGGTGTAGCATAGTGAAAGCCCTACATGGCATGGGGCTCAATTATGTTCATAAGTTGAGGCTTATCTGTATCTGCAACTTTGTACCGAATACAAACTGGGGATACTGATGCTTGACAAAGTTGGGAAATGTTTTCAAAGAAAGTTGGGTTAATAAGCGGGATTTGGTTGGCAAGACAGCAGAACTTTGGATTGCATAATACAAGGCTGGTTCTACTACCTTTATTAAATTTATTATACATAATTCCTTTATTATACATTAAAGGAACTGGTTTTCAACATTGTCTGTGGATAACTGACAACTTAAGAAAACTGGCAGGATCCTGACATTCTCATATCTCCAATCTTGCTTAATGCTGGCTGTAATAATTAAGAATCTGTGCCTTCCAGCGAGGTTTAACACCTAAATCATTCGGGTGACCTGAGGTTCTGCTTTAGAACATTGCTGAGCCAAACATGCCCTCATGAAATATTTTGTCAGAAGTTGCTTTAAAGTACTAAAATAAGAGATATGTCTTGAATACAATAATTTAATATAGGTCTGCAACCCAGCTAAGCAATTTACAGTTTACAAATTGTGTTTTAATCCATTGGTTAACTGATTGATTGATTTCTCCATATATACTTGAATGAAAACAATTTGGGAAAGAAAGCACTTTCTGTTGAATTTTACAGCCATGTGATTGTTTAAGAGGCATTTCTTCTGTGTTGAGCAAAGGAATATGTTGCATGAAATTTATGTATGGTACTTTTTAAAAAGTGGTTTAATTGATTAAATATAGTAGACTTCTTGTATTTTTTTAAAAAAATTAGCAAATGTAACAAATTACCTGATAAATTTATAAAATAGAGTAAAACATATATAAGATAGCAGCAAATAGGCTGATGGCAAAAAAGTAAGCAGAATCAGACTGGTTATTACTTGGATGATTGATTACTAGAGAATCTCAGTATTGTAGGCTAGCCTTGGATGAAAAAATAATGAGACAAAAATTCTTGCTGCAAATAATCTGTATGGACACCAGGTTAAACTTGAAGGCGTCTTTGCTTTTTGTTTAGGTGATCAACATGCTACAAAAAAAGACATTTATTATATGATATGGACAAGGACATTTCCCTAGGTGCAATTCTAGCCAAGATCATGGTTCTATGAGCTTCTTCCATTGACATTTTGCTTGATTATGTTGTTCTTTAATTTCTATCTTGGACGTTTATTTGAAACCTTCTGATTTCAAGTATGTGGTTCCCAGGTAAATCTCAGGTGAAAAAAAACTATAAGAAAAGATGGAGAAGTGGCCTTAAATTAACACTAAATCTTTGTCTTTCCCAGTAGCATTTCCTCATACCATTTCCTAAAAGTGCAAATATTTGGAACTCTTTGTCATTTGACCTTTTTTAAGCAATATCAATAGATGCCCACAACTGATATACTATCATATCAATACAGTACTTAGAATTTGATTTCCATCTTCCATTAGTATTTTCTGCCCTCCAATACTTTAGCATATACAGAGTGACTAACAGAGCTTGAAAGTTTGGGCTTTACTGATATTATTATTATGACAGCCCTTGATGTTCTGCCAACACATTTGGCATAAGACCCACATCCCTTTTGCCTCACTGGCTGTCTGGGGACACTACTGGGTTGCTCTAGTATTCTTTATATTCCAGATAGCAGATTTTTCTTTCCCATAAAATACTAGGGATCCTCTCAGTTCCCTGTCTTTATCTTTATCCCTGTCTTTAGCACAAGGTTTTGTTTTTTGGTTTTTGTATATGCACAAGGAAAGAAAGATTGTTTTTTTTGTACTGAGTGCACAACACCGAAGCAAATGCTGAGGGAAATGGGGGTCACTGCTCATTTTTTAGTCCTGATTGATGGCAATTTTTTCCAGGCTTTATAATTTCATGAAATTAGAGCTACACGATATAGGCTAGAAAAAACTTGGATGACCAGTAGATAGCAGCCAAGACATATATAAAATTCTAACTCTTAGAAAAGAAGCTAAATTTCTTTTCACTCCATGTTATTAATATCAAGAGAACTATACACATGAGATAATGTTGTGGAACTTATATGTATTAGCACTTTTTCACTCTTACCATTTCATTAGGTCACTTGGGAAGGTACAATCATTACCCAAGAACAAAAGTTAAACAACAGTTTTAAAAGGGACATTGTTCTCCAGAAATATTGACATCATGATTTTTTCTGTGCAGGGAGGGCATTTGCCTCTGCTTCTGCTGACCTTGAAATGCTGACAACAGCAAGCAAACAGAATAATGAAATTACTCTTGACCCCAAGCGACCACAAATCCTGGAATAATAAAATCCCTTCTCTCCTCTTCCACACACAGAGAGGAAAATAATTCGTTGCATGCAGTCTCCCTTTGTATTCTTATAGGTGCATTACTCTGGCTATACATGCAATAAAATATAATTCCTATGAGGGGGAGTGAAAAAGCCACCAACCCACATTTCTGCTTGAGAGACTTTCTGGGGTGGCAAGTGGGGAACATGGTAATTTAAGAGCTTCAGCAAATGGGGGAACATCCACAACCTCCACAGCCCTCCATGCTTCAAGGAGCTTGACTGCCGTTTCAAATACAATGCAGCTGAGTTAAAAATAAAGTGATTTAGCTGCCAACACAGAGGATAGCATGCAATTATAGGAGTTCAGAACTGTTTCTGGAGTGGTACAAATTATAGCTTTGATAAAAAAGGGGGGGAACCTTTATTCTTTCCTCTGATAGATGTAGGACTTTGATGTGCTAATGAAAAAATTTACGTTTTAGAAACAGCCAAAGGCTAATAGGCTGCAGCTTTGTATGTATGTATGTTATATATTGGAAAGTACGTTGCACTGGACATTATTTGTTTATTTCTAATTAAAGAAATGATAGGACTATACACATCTAAGAAAACATAGACTGTTATTTAGGCATGGAACTTGACAATCACTCTCTTAGCCCAAGATGTCAGGCTTGGATGACAAGTCAGTTGGTAAATTCCTGTTGCAACCAATGGATCAACTAGCGCTTCCAGAAAAATGGTAAAATAATAATAATAATGGATTGTGGCCAAAACCTGGCTTACCTAATACAAGAAAATTACTTTGAAGATACATCATAATTTTGTTAGCATGCAAACAATAACACAGTATATATCGGTGTGCAACATACTGCCACTTTGCTGAGCAGCCCTGATCAAAAGTAGAGCCAGATCTTATATACATTTGTCCTACTACTCTTCAAAGACAAGACAAAGAAAAAAGCAGACAAAAGGTAAATTACAGTGTAACCCATCTATGTGACCTTACTATTTATCCCTTCCCACTATCAGCTATACTGTTACCTATACTATTTTTGAGATATGGTCAGTGAGGAGGGACAGCATGGTTTATTGGGCCAATAGTTCCTGATTAATTCTTCCCCTGTCACCATTAAAGTTTTCTTACAAAGGTACTTGAAGCAGTTCACATAATGGAGCTGGGGCAGAGAGTGGGGCATCTCATAAGTTTGATAGTGAATATAGCTCAAACGTATATGCATGAAGGGTACTATTTACCAGCACACATGAAATCCTTTTCAATAAATTATCTCTGTTTTTGACTGTGCATACACAGAGCATTGTAAAAGCTGTAACTAAAATTCTAACCCTAGGGCTGAATGGAATTAATCATTTTCAGGATTTACTTTTTTTTGTAATTAAAAGTATGGTTGATTATGTGCCATCAAGGCAATTATAGACTTCTCAAGAAAGCTAGATCTTTGCATAATGTGTTCAAAGCATGTTAATTTTAGCTTGGTCATATGAGAACTCTAGATTGATTTGTTCTATGATCCACTTTTTATTTTTTGGATATCTGTGACATTCTCAGAGTCTTCTCCAATAGCAATGTTCAAAAGTCTCAATAATCTTTCTATTCTGCTTCTTCTAAGTCTTCTAAGTTTACTTTCACAGAATGTCATAGAGAAAACTATTGCCTGCATGATTTTGATATGAATATCTTTCCCAAGTCTTCGTTTCTACCCTACAAAAACAAGTCTTTATATTTCTAGGTTGCTGGTTCCTTTAATATTTAATATTAAAGGAATAATCAATCCAAATTGATTGGATTGATAATCAATCCAATAACCAATAATAATCTTTAATAATCAATCCAAAAACCAGAAGCTATCTATAACTTCAACATTTTCATAATCAATTCTGCTTGCTGAATATGTTGTCTTTAGCCATAGTAACATTTTTTAATTGTGGTCCTTAATTTTCATTTCTAGACAAGTTCTTCATTTCTTCACACTTGCAATGAAAGATGTATTACCAAAAGTAATGAACTGATTGATATATCATCTGCTTTAATTCTTTTGACTTTTTTTTGTAATACATCAATATTATATTCATGGCACAAGTACAGGACTTTTTGAACAGAACAATCTGCACAAACAGAGCAACACATATTTTCTCACACACAGTACCTACAATTTCATAGTTCAAAAATGCTTTGCATCTTCAACAAATATGTGAATTGTGAATGAACAGCCTCTTAGAATCAATACTCTACTTTCTCCAGGAACTGTATCCTTTGGATTATTGATCAACTTTGTTATCTGTATTTCTGTTAGTGAGGCTTTATGCCAAATGCTAAAGGATGCAAGTGACAGATCTTAAGAAATATAGCATGGAACATCCATATTTTGTGCCCTGTGCAAAGGCTATTGGAAGAATATTTGTGGCTTGAATTAAAAGCATTATGTTTGGTGAAAGATAACACATAAAATTCCAAAATAAGAACCTTATCTTTTGTGAAAGGTGGTAGTGGCAGAATCATCATCTTGATCATAATTGAGTCTCTTTGTTGTACATCTATAAATGTCTGGTTTGGTGCTACAACCATGCAGTCAAGATTGCAGAAAAAATAATCACAGTTAACTTGCCCTCCATAGAGGACATATATATTGAATTTGCCCTCCATAGAGGACATATATATTGAGATGGTAAAGAAAAGGGCAGAGAGGATAGATGCAGACCTCTCACACCCTGGACACATCTTCTTTGAATCTCCTCCCTCTGGTAGGCACTATAGGGTATTGCATGCCAAAACTACAACACACAGAGACAGTTTTTTTCTCCAGAGCCATCATACAGCTAAATCCTTGACCATGCTATACTGTATGTTACATGATAAATCACAAGGGCAAAGAATTCCAAATTAACCTATATGTGCACACTAATTCTATACTTATAATATCCCTTTCTAATGTGCATACATGCTTATTTTAAATTCTATACTTATAATATTGCATACATACTTATTTTATTTTTCTACTTGTAATATTCCTTCTCTTGGCTGCACACTTACTGCTGTATACCAACTAGTTATTTGCTTATCTTACCATCTTATACTGTTGTCTTGCAAATATATTGCGCAATGCAAATTTCTTGCACGTCTAACCATGTTTGGCCAATAAAAGTATCTGTATTTGTATCATCTGGGTCTGCTTTGCTGCCTCTGGATCAGGACAGCTTGCTGTTATTAAAGGAACTAAGAATTCTGAATTGTTCCAGAAAATTCTGCAGGAAAATGTGGGTTATCTCTCAGTGAACTAAAGTTTAAGAAAAAGTGGGTCATGCAACAAGACAATAACCCAAAACACATGAATCATATGACCAAAGAATGGTTAAAGCAGAATAAAGTTGCTGTTTTGAGATGGTCAAGTCAAAAGTTTAACCTTAATCCACAGAAATGTGAAAGGATCTAAAGCAGGCAATTCATGTCAGGAAGACCACCAATATCCATGAATTGAAGCTGAAGAGTTGAAGAAGAAATGGATTAATATTTCTCCAAGCTGGCTGATCAACAGTTATCAGAAATGTTTAGTTGCCCCAAGGGGTGCACACCAGTTACTGAAAGCAAAAGATTCTCATATTCTTTCTTACATATATGGTATTATGGATCATTTGCCTCAATAAATAATTGAACAAGTATAATGTTTTTGATTCCATTGTTTAATTGGGTTCTCTGTATCTAGTTTTAGGACTTGAGTAGAGAACAGGTCATGTTTCAGATCATGCTTTTGGAAAAATACTAAAAATTCAAAATAATTCACAAATATTTAAGTACCATGTATGGGAGGCCACAATTAAAGGAAAAAAACTAAACTATAAAGCCTTCTGTTAGTGAAGGTCTTACAGAAGAAAAATTATGAATAGTTTTAGCAGTAATATCAACCAAGCATGCCAGAAAGCAATTGTGTGGACAAATGGTTAACAAAGAAGAAACCCAGTTACAGATATAAAATGTCTACTGGTTTAGTAATGAGTTCTGTTCAGGCTATTTGGGGACTTGGCAACTCTTTCAATGTTGTGCTGAACTTGTGTTAGACAAAATTCCCTACTGGCAATTAAATTAGTGGCTATATAAAAAGCAATTGTACCACATGCTTGATCTTATTTTCCCTGAAATTCATTTACCAACCTAAATCAGAATAGCGAATAATTTCATGGAAAAAAAATGCTGAGTTCTCTTCCTTTTTTGAACATTCTTAATATATCCCTTGAGGAATTAAACTGAAAATAACAGGGCTTCAAAAAAAAAACTATATGAAAGTCATTTTCTCCCAAATGACGAGGGATGGTAAAGGGAATCAAGATCTAAAAATACAATCCATATCAAATTATTTTTACTAGGACAGCTAAAATTAAGGAATGGTATGAGAAAGCAATCAGTCTCCCTTATCGTACAGTTTCTAAATTTATGTTTTTTACCTTTTTTAAAAAAACTGGAGCTGGAAGAGACAAAAATGAGATCAGCAACAAATTGTTGTTCAGTCACTAAGTCATGCCTGAATCTTCACAACCCTATTAAACACAGCATGCCAGGCCTCCCTGTTCTCCACTATATCCTCGGTTTTGCTCAAACCCACGCTGATTGTGTTGATGATGCTGTCTAACCAACTCATCCTCTGCCATCACCCTTTCCTTTTGCCTTCAGTTTTTCCCAGCATCATGGTCTTTTCCTATGAGTGCTTTCTTTGCATTAGGTGGTTGAAGTATTTGAGCTTCAGCTTCAGTATCTGTCCTTCCAGTGAACAATCAGAGTTGATTTCATTTAGGACTGACTGGTTTGATCTCCTTGCAGTCCAAAGCATTCTCAAGAGTTTTCTCCAGCACCACAATTCGAAGTTATCAGTACTTTGGTGTTCATCCCTCCTTATGGTCCAACTCTCAGTCACACATTACAAGCAGGAAAACCATAGTTTTGACTACATGGACCTTTGCTGGCAAGGTGATTCTTTGTTTTTTAATATGCTGTCTAGGTTTGCCATAGCTTTCCTCCCAAGGAGCAAGCATCTTTTAATTTCATGGCTGCAATGATCTTGGAGCCCAAGAAGGTAAAATCTGCCACTGCTTCCATTTCTTCCCCTCCTATTTGCTAGGAAGTGATGGGACTGGATCCATGATCGTAGTTTTTTTTTAATGTTGAGTTTCAAGCCAGCTTTTGCACATTCGTCTTTCACCCTCATCAAGAGGCTTTTAATTTCTCTTCACTTTCTGCCATTAGTGGGGTATCATCTGCATATCTGAGGTTGTTGATATTTCTCCTGGGAACCTTAATTCCAGCTGGTGATTCATACAGCCTGGCATTTTGCATGATATACTTTGCATATAAGTTAAATAAGCAGGGTGATGATATACAGCCTTGTATTCCTCCTTTCCCAATTTTGTCCCATGTCCATTTTAATTGTTGCTTCTTGACCAACATATAGGTTATAGGTTTCTCAGGAGACAGGTAGGGAGGTCTGGTACTCCCATCTCTTTTAGAATTTGCCACATTTGGTTGTGATCCACACAGTCAAAGGCTTTAGCATAG
>JANHZU010003898.1:20140-37624 GCA_032468055.1 Acrochordus granulatus
ACCACTGAAATATAAAACAACTCTGAAAGCACAGAAAGAAAACATAGCAGAAACAAAACCCAACCTAAGTTTATCTGATACGTTGGCCCACTGCCTGGAGGAAAAGCCAGGTCCTCAAGAGCCATAGTGTCAGGGTCCAAATCTCAGGATTTGGCAATGCAACAGAAAAAGCACTTCTCTTGGGACCTGTTAGATGGACACTATTTTACAGAATGGATCTGGAATATGCTAACATAATAAAACATGTTGGATCTTATGCATCATACAAAAACCACTGGAGATGGGCAGTCTTATATTCAATACTGAAGAACATGTGGAACAAGATGGCAGCCACAGATCAACAGCTTAGAGGCCACATTCCCTAGGCCATATTCTCAAAGAGTCCAGAAGTATAGAGTGATCAAAATCTGCTGAGTGTTCCAGAACAACTGGGAGTGCCACAGTTCACATACCCATCCAATTTCCTGTAAAGATAGGAGATTAGTGAAATTACTTTGGCCACTTCCAATTATAAAGCCAATTATACCTTAAATGTTTAAACTGAATTGTAGATTCTGGCAACTGAGACATAATGATTGCTGAATTCAAAACAAATGCTCTCTTCTGATAACAGCCCTTTAGCTATACATTCCTCTCTTTGTTATTAAATATGGAAAGTTTGATACAACAGAAAAACAAGGAAATATTTTGGAAAGAAAAGAAAAGCATATAAAAATGTTTGTAGCACATCCAATGTTCATTGCTCATAGCAGATGTAGTTTAATTACTTTTAAATTACTTTTAGTGTAATTATTGTTTAGATCAATTAGAGTCTTAGAAAAAGAGCATCAGGATTACTGAATTCTAAAATATATTTATTTCCATTCCAAGCATGATCATGAAACGCTGAATCTTTAATATGAATCAAGAAACCTTTCTAAAGTGGAATGCAAGAAATCAGACTTGATTCTGGAACTCAGCATATATTCAAAACTGGGAGAGCTGTCATTTGTAGTCTCTGACAGAGACATAGAGAATCAATGCACTGTAATTTGAGAAAGAAAGAAAAGGGAAAGAGACCTGTTGAATCTAAAACATAATTACAGCTAGGATAATCACTTATTTTCCAGCCTCTCAAGCTTTCCCATACATATCCATATCAGTACTTCTACATTTTTTTTGAGAAAGAGAGAGAATTTACTCCTATTTTGTACTAAAATTAGCAACTGCATGTTGTTTTGATTAATTAGCTAGATAAACTTTATAAATCTGAAAGTCTATGGACCAGATTAATTTTACATAACTAATAGAGTAATTTACTCCTGATGAGATTATTGCTTAAGCATTTTACCAAAAAAGTGAACATGCTTAAGGTTGAGTGATTAATGGAATTCAGCCCAAGTCTGTACTTTTGAGAGAGCAACCCATCAACCATTAGCTTATTAACAAATTGGGAACAAATTAATTTCTTCTGATTATATATTGAGTCAACAATATGGACCTGTATACATATATATCTATTTTTTATATTACTGATAAAGAAAAGCAATATATAGTCCTAATTTAGTGACCATTCACAGCTATAATAGTAATGAAAGAGTACCTTTATGACCAATCTTTGTATTTACAACCTTCACTAATCTGTAAATCAGAGGAAAGCTGAAGTAAGACTGTAAGCATAGTCACAAGTGCACTTAGCAACCACTTTGTTTAATTGTTTGATGTGTGGTAACTAAACAAGGACTATCTGGACTTCTGGAAGTAGAAATTGTAGACCAAAGACAGCTCCATGAAAAATAAGCAAATGACCACTGCAGAATAAAAAAATCAGCAAGTAGACAGGCTCTTTGAAACTTTTCCCAAGGAGAGGATTTAAGATTACCCACAAGTGCTCTAGACAACTGCTCCTCACAAGGAGACTACAATATAGCAGAGACAGTGGGTTTAAAGCTCTGTGAGATGAGAGATTAGCTATCTTTCTCAAACCACAACCACCATTTTTAAAAAGACACTACATTTGCATACTTCCTTTGTTAATCACTTTTGAAAATTGCTTGTTAACTGCTTTTCAGCTGTGAGAAATCTTTCAGTCAACAAGTATTACAGCACAGGATTATTTTCCTTCAATATTTAGTGGAAAAAAGTTTTACTACAAGTTAAGAACTTAAAAATCTTTTGGAAAAAAACAGCAAAAGGGGGTTTAAATACTTTGTTTTTAGAAAGTTAGAAATGAACTAAGGATCCAGATGAATATGAAGTAAGATTTTGCAATTAATTATAAAGAATGCTTCCCATAAGAAAATGCTTTTGTTTTACTTTTAAATACAAGATTTTAAAGATTGAATACTAGAGGGAACTAAAGATTACAAGATTTTAAAAATTGAATACTAGAGGGAACTAAAGAATACCAACTCAATTTCTAATTGCAGGATAAAGCAAAATACTCTAACATTGGAAATATTGAAGGATATTTTTTATCAATGAACTCAGAATTTAATATTCATAGTGTCAACAGACATATCTGCCTCTATGGAGTGACTGTGTCTAAAAGGTGTTGTGGAAGAAAAACAAATTTTACTTGAAAAGATAGAGACTGAGTTCAAAATGGGTTTACAAATGACAGGCTATAGGAATTATATTAAAAAAGATGTTACACTGGATATAAGTACTAACATACGAAGAAACCAGCTGACATCTTAATAATTAAGAGGAATATACAAAAAATAAACAAAAAGAATGACCTGGATAATCTTCCTATACCTAATATACAAAAGATGCTTGTTATAATTTTGAAGAATCTTGTGAGAAGGAACAAAGGAAAAAATGAAAAGAAATCAAATTCTATGGCATTATTTGAATGGACTAAACATTTAGATTGTTAGAAGTAAAAGGAAGAAATATAAAATTGGTTTAATTCATCAAGATAAAATAGATATTTTGTTATTCTGGTAATCTTTATTTTGCTGACACCAGGACTGAAATGACAGTATTTTATGGATTTGTTGATAGATAAGATATGGGATATGGAAGAAGAGATCATTTGTTGTAGTTGAAGTTACTATAATTGATTATACTTGTTATGATGAAAGTGGGAAGTCACTTCTTTATATATTTCTTTTTTCTTATTCTTATTTATCTTTCTTTTCTATTTCTCTTTTTTCTTTTTCTTTTTTATGCACCTTCTACTCTTTCTATTTATTCTATATTTTTAGTTTGTATTAGTTTTTACTGTTACAGTTGTAATCTTTAATAAAATTGCTACTTAAACTAAACAAGGACTACCTGTATTGGTTAAGCAATACCAAGTATTTATAATAATTATTATCTTTATTGTCATTGCACTATGTACAACAAAATTAAAAATACCACCCAGTCAGTGCATCACTCATACAGTTAGTTTCACAGAATGAGATGCAAAACAAACAAAACTAAAAATGCAGACAACATAAAAACCATCACACACAAATACACACTCCCCATGTTCTTTACACAGTCCCAACACATCAAACATGAAAATATCACATTGCACATCAAACATAATGTTATATAATGAATCTAAATATTGAACACTTAGACTGAATTTAGTGTGATTATTGCTGTTGAGTAAAAACTGTTTTTAAATCTATTTCTCCTTGTTTAGATTGTTCTGTACCATTTGCCTAATGGCAACAGTTCAAACAGTGAATGTCCAGGATGAGAATTGTCATTTATAATGTTCAGAGCTTTTCTGAGACAGCGGGAACTGTGTAGTTCTTCCAATGTGGGGAGAGGGCATCCTATGACCTTCTGGGCCATAGTAATGATCCTTTGGAGAGATTTCCTCTGAGCTACTGTGCAGCTGGTGTACCACACACACATACAGTGTGCTCTCTATAGAGCTCTGATAAAAGGACACCAGCAGTCTCTGAGTGAAGTTGTTCTTCCTGAACACCTTCAGAAAGTACAGTCTCTTCTGGGCCTTTTTCAGCAGCTCAGAGGTGTTTACACTCCAGGTTAGATCTTTCTCAATGTGGACTCCCAGGAATCGAAAGTCTGCCACCCTCTCCACACAGTCTCCACTGATGATAAATGGTGGAATGTCCATTTTTCTTCTTCCTGTAGTCTATACTACAGGATGAGATTCAGGTGGAGTTGAGTTGTTCTATTTGCTTTATGCTTCAATAATTGACCTATTTGAAATTTCAGGGTTCAACTTCCACAATAAACCAAACTGAGCTGGAAATTAAAAAAAAAATGAGTGCAATACATCAGGGCAGAAACTGGCTGATGGTCATCTTCATATCTATGTCTATATCTATAGCTCCACATTTAGAGGTTGGCTTATTTCCTAAGAAGTCTGGATTCTTAGAAATAAAAAAAAAACATATTGTACCATGCCTGAACAGAAAAATAATACATCCACCCTCTCCCAAGACATGGGATAAACACCAAGTTTTTAGCAGTTTCATCATAAGAGTGTAAGTCACATTAATCTCTTGGAGCAGGGGGATGCCACCCTGGGAAGCCCAAGATTCTGGCATTCATGTGATGTAAGAGAAATGCTTATACAGTAGCATTTTCTATTTAGGTATCTCAGTGTTTTTGTGTAGTTGCAACAGCAGTTTTTTATGATGCCATCAGCATTTATCTTGAACTGTTCCTGTCCCTCTTCATGTAATTATATTTAAACAACTGAAAAAATGTTTTCATGTTCCCACCTTTACATTTTCATCTTCTTTTCTCTTAACTAAAGAAACCAAATTCATTCATTTTCTCAAATCAATTTCAAGATCATCCATCATTTGAGCATGGAAGCTTTCTGTAGCTCATCAGCATCTTTATTTCAGTGAGATGTAAAGGTTGGAAATACAGGACTAAAAGTATTAGTGAAGGGGAGGGGAATGGGTATATTTCCAAAATTCATTAGTGCTTTCATTTAAGAATGCTGTGAACAACAGAATGATTTGTTCAAAATCTAGAAAACTGTTTCACGTAGGGAGTATATTCAAGATTTTTATCGTATTATGGCTTTGTTTCATTCATGGAACTCTGTAGGGGAAAGATCCAGACATCACCACCACAACATAAAGACAGAACAGCAGGTCAGTGTCCTGAGACTGATCAGGAAAACTATGAGTTGTGCATCTAGAATCATCATTGATGACAGCATGATCACTTTGAAGCATTATCAAATGCTTCCAATGTTATTGGGCCCCAAATCCTACCAACCTACATTTATAGGTTGATGTATAATACAAGAATAGACATCCTGGATCAGGCCAAGGTCTATCTTAATTCAGCATTTTGTTTTTTACCAACATGGTCAACGATCAGGAAAAATATCTGGGGAGTTCTTTTTTAGATATAATTTTTCCAATAGAAGCTTCCTTGAATTTGAATCAATTAAAATAGTTTTTGCCCTCATTGCTGTGGTTGGAAATTCTTCCCATAGAGTTACTCTCAATGAAACTACCATCCATTTTCATGATTTATATACAATTTCAGTCACCCTTAAATCTTATTAATAAGTCTTATTTTATCAGCAGTCACTGATTACAGAAATGCTAAATAAGAGTGGGGCTAATAATTAGTCCCATTGGATTCCCGCTTGAAACATTGTTTATATTGATGTCTCAACATGAGCAATTACACTTTGAGGTATTTAATTAAGTCAGTTGATAAGCTATTATATATATGAGCACAACTAATTTGACTTTATTTAAAGTTTAAGATGAAAGAAGAAAGCCTAAAAACTTCAATAAATTCAAAATGTGTTGCTTTAACATAGTTCCCATTCTCAACCCAATGACTAGTTTATTGACACAGCCCCTTAATAGGAAAAAATATGTTGAGAACATTATCTGTATTAATATTCCAGATAATAAATCTCTGCTAAGATTTATCTGACAATATAGAGGAGAGCTATGCTATTTTTTTATTTCAAATGTCACAAAGTATTAGTGTGTTGCTGTTTTGTCATCATTCATGTTTTTTGGTGTAGATACTATGAGATCAGTTTCCTGTTTCTTCCTAGCACTAAGGCTTATGATGAGCTTCGTCACATCCAATGTACTACAACTTGCAGGTAAATAAGGATTCCAAAAACATCTTGGTATCAACGGAGATGTTGTATGGTTGAAAAATAGTTTTAGAGTAAAAGGGTTCTTTTTTTAAATGGAAAGTGAGTTGTAGTCCAAAAATTTTGGGAGAATGTAATGAATAAAGCTTTCAAACTGAGAAAATGGCAGTGGGATTCCAGTATGCTTTATACCGCATAACCAGAGGTAGTTCTTCCTAAGTTTACGTTTCAAGAGTGCAAATGGCCAGAAGATGACATAATGCAACAGGACCTTGGTCAAGTGAGACCAAGAGGCGGTTACATACCATCTGGCTTTATCTGTATGCTGAAAGTGAACCACCTCTTGAATATCAGCAATTATCAAGTAAGCATAGATTTAGATGCCCTCCTTTTTATGTTTCCTGTTGATAGATTCAAGGTAAGTGGTTTCTAGCACTAATAAATATTGTAAGCTACAGATGAAATCGCAGTTGGTTTCTTACACGTTTAGGGACATGATACTTATTCTGCACACTCAACCCACTATTTCTATGAATGTGAACCTAAGTACAATTTTGAATAAGAAGATTTAATTTACTTGAATTCTCAGTTGAAGTAAGTGTCTGTGTGTGTGTGAATGTGTGTGTAGGAAGCACTTACTTAGTTCTGCTCACCATGCAGCATCAAAAGCATTTAAAATTTGTTTTGTATAAAACGATTACCTTGGAAATGTTTGATTTCAGAAAAATTACATTCCCTTTATGGCAACCATCAAAATTTTTTGGGGAACTGAAAAATTAAAATGATTAGTTATACAGCAGCATGAAATTTTTTTTGACAAATATTCATTTTATGCCAAAAAAATAATACTACTAAAAATTATTCTGAACATGGGCTACACTATGATGAAAGATGAACAAATCTGTCAGATTGGATTCCACTTAATTTTTCTTCTAGCCATAAGTTTAGCTTGATTTCTGCATTTATTTCTGTAAGATCCATAAATAAATAAACTCATTTATACAATATGTACATTTTTTCAGTATTTGCTTTTATCAATATGCTTTTAGTTTTTCACACGTGGCTTCTCCATTTTACCTTTTTTTGTAAAATAAATAATATGGTGTAATATGTCATGTTGTTCAGCTGAGGTTGTATTGACATACTTTTAAGAATTGCTAAGGACCAGATGATTTTTACTATATCCTGATAAGTAGAACCATAGAATTCAAAGAGGGTGTACTTTCTTTTTCACATGACTGTAATTAAAAGCCTAGTTAAACACAAACATAATCACAGTCACCAGGTAAATAAAACCATGCATCCCATTCAGTAAACCACTGAAAAGGCTCACCTCTACTACCAGATTCCCAGGCACAATGACACAGCCATGTCTCCAGGTCCTTCCTAAAGGCCAACAGTGTTGGGGGCCAATCAAAATTCTGGGGAAATAACATTCCAAAGGATGGTTGCAGAAAAGTCTCTCTACCTGGGAACTGTTAGATTATAATCCTTAGTGGATGGACACGTAACATGCCTGTCCTGCCTGATCTGATGGAACAGGTAGATATAATCTTAAAGGGGTGGTTCCTCAAATATTCTGGTCCCATTTCATGTAGGGCTTTATAGATTATTTATTTATCAAATTTGTATGCCACCAAACTCAAAAATGACCCTCGGCAGTTCACAATAAAATACTGTACATTATTACTGTATATGTATGTACAGTATGTAAAATAGTTTTTGCCCTCATTGCTGTGGTTGGAAATTTTTCCCATAGAGTTACTCTATGGGAAATTCTACCATAGAATTACTGCATTATTGCACTTATACCCTATGAGTTGGATGAAAATGAGTCACACAGTCAGCTTATATTTTTCTTCATGCTACCATCGTTTGCTTTTCTAGATTTCCATCACCACTATCTTCTTAAGCTTGAACAATGTGTCAATATATTGAATTTCAAGCCTGTTGTTGGGAAGAAAGGAAATGAGTCAAACAAAAGTAATTCTAATCTACTGGTTTAATGGCTGCATAATGTTTACAAGAATTTCTCCTTCTCAACACTAAAGCTCCTGACCTTGGCCTATATCTAACAATCCTTCTGGGGGATTGCTCCTCCTTCCCTTGGTCATGTGTAATGACTCAAGGCTGATCCCCCTCTTCACACTTGGTCATCTTCTGTATATTATACAGATTCTGGTCCTATCAATCCAAATTATTCCAACTGTCAGGTTTCCTTGATTGGACTCAGCATGCACCTTTTTATTAATTTTATTAATTTATTGTTCTCCCATAATATACCTTATTGCTTGTCATCTGTTCAGCTAATAAATGTCAAAAATCATTGGGGAATGTTGAGAGAGATTGATAAAATGTCATTAATCATAGATCTGTTGGTTTATTAAGACATTGCTTCTTAGCCTTGAAGATAGCTCAGCAGATTTTGTGGAATTTATTAAGAGTGTTTGATAAAGTCTCTGGATTATAATTTGAAGTGGCTGAAGCTGCAAAGCAGCTTCAAAGAAGAAATCCACAAGGGCATTTCACTGTGCAGGCCTAATAGTTTGATAGCCCTGCTCTGTTGTAACAATGTAATCTTAATTCATTTATCTCAAACAACATCTGATAGGTTCTGACACTATTGTTTAACTTTAAAATGACTGCATTTAAACACACACTTCAGTTAAGCAATATCATATACAGGTAGTCTTCAGTTAGGAACCACAACTGAGGTTGGAAATATGGTCATTAAATGAAGTGGTCACTAAGTGAAACCATGACAGTACTTATGATCTTACTTCAGTTTCCTTTGCTTTACAGAACTGCAGAGGTTGTAAATGTAAGAATTGTTTTCAAAGTAATTTTTTCATCACCATTGTAAATGAATGGTTGGTAAACAAGGTAACTGCTAAACAAAGACTACCTGTATATAAAATTACAATATAATGCTATACATATTACCTGTATATATGTAATTAAAGTGTAGGAGATAATACATACTCTGTAACAGCACGGTAGGGAAGGTATTAAGATCATGGCTTTTTGCGCTGCTAACCAACACATTTATGACAGCTCCTCTCAGAGTTGGGGTCTCCCATAGAGATGCAATATACTGTATAGGCAGATTATTTTCAGGATGTTTTTTCCCACTAAATCATTTTTAAACCTAATTTTTCATCTTCAGCTTTCTCTCCTCTAAATTTGCTTTCATTTTGTTCATGTTTTAGCTAAGTCAGAGAGACAGACCAGGTTCTGAGCCTTTTTACATTTCCTCCCAATGTAATAGGAATAAGTGAAATAACTTTTAGCTCCTTTACCAGCAGTGGTGATAGAATGGATCGGTATTTTTTCCTATGTGTAACTAAGTAATGTGTTATATAATTGTGTATCTGTGGTGTCTCCTCATGTTGTGTCTCTGTTTCTATATATATGAGGAAGCACAAGGCAGGGTGCATATTTATTTATTTATTTATTTAATTTATATGCCACCGAAATCCAGAGACTATTGGCAGCTAACAAAAACAACTCTAAAAAATTTAATTAAAAACAATATATACATTAAAAACATATTCTCCATTTTGGATCATGTAAATAAGTGAAAGAGGGAGGGCGGGCAGACCCTAGCTGGGCCAGGACTACTTTTTTCACCACATCAAATTCTGCTTTCCAATGAACAGCCATATTCACATTTCTCATTTAAATTGCTTTTGTCCTATGCTCATCCCAGCTTGACTCTAAGCCAGCTTTAAGAAAACTTATCCAGACTGAGACACTTCAGTAATATCTCAGCAGATGCAGGCTACCACGTTTTCCCACTGGATGCTTCCCTTACTGCACTGCTTTCCACTTCTCTGTTCCAGGAAAGCGATTGCCCCTCAAGACCCATGCATAGTTTTTTTTCTATGCATGGATCTTCCTGCACACACATGCACAGACACACAATTTTTTAAATAAAACATTGGACGGAGGAGAAAGGGAGGAAATGTTTCTGTTTCTGCTGATGTTTTGTTTTTTAATCTGGAACATTTGACTAAAGAGTTGGAAATTATACTGACTTGCAAAGGTTCATCTGCAATAACTGAAGCACTTGAGCCCAAACAAATGGCAGCCTTTGAAATGATATACTTCAAAAGTGGTGCAGAGAGGATGCTCTGAGGTCATTCAAAAAGTACATGGATGACAAATCAAATGTCATTTCATCCATTTCCACTCTCCAGAAACATCTGCCTGACCATTCCAGTGCCAAAGTAACTGAACAGTGCCAATAGACCCCTACAGTCTCAGTACACTTAAAGGTAATGGTTTTCCCAGACAGTCATGGCCAACTCTATGGGGTGGTGCTCATCTCCATATCTGGATGAAGAGCCAGCATTGTACAAAGATGCTTCCATAATTATGTGGCTGGCATAACTGTACACCCAAACATATGGATGCTTTACCTTCTCACAGTGGTGGTACCTATTTATCTACTTGCATTTTTATATGCTTTCAAACTGCTAGGTTGGCAGGCAGACAACGGGAGCTCACCCTGTTGCCTGGCAGTGCTTGGGTCTCAAATTCAGACTGTTGACCTTCTGGCTGACAAGTCCTGAACCTTAACCACTCATGTCATTGCACCCCTCCCTGTCCTCTTTCTGTTGTATAATTTCTTTGATCCTTGACCATCTGCTTTATGCTATCAACACATTCTCAAGCCATCTTTTTTCTGAGAAGTTTAGTAGACTTGATTAGCTGAACTAGATTAGCCAGATATACTACATAGAAGAAATATTGGAATCATCTCTTGCACTCCAGCCAGGAATAATCATCTGCAGTATATTCAGAAAGCAACATCGTGATTCCTACTGAAGGGGTACTTCTATACACCCTTGCCCTTTGTATAAATATAGTTGCTTGTTTGAAACGATCAGCCATACAAATTGAATAAATAAATAGTAAACAACCTTCAACCTATTTGTTAATTTTGGCATGGTTGTTTATGACCATAAAGGCTAGTATTGCAGTAAATTTCATCCCATCATATCTGAAATGAAGAGGTTTTCTGGGCTTTAATTTGCCTGAATTTTTTATTTCATTGTACTGAAAAAAGAAAAAGAATAAAAAGAAATACTAAAGCTACACCAGTCAAACCACTTCATATCTTTGATGAAATGAGCAGCAGCTCAGGAAAGTTTCTGTTTTTTAATAAAATATGTTAATTGGAAAAGATGCATTTAATTGAATCAGATTCCCTTTGGGATCAGGCCATTTCCAGAATCTTAAATAAGAGCAGTGTACTTTAAGTCTGAAGACTGAGTCATGAAAACTGGGTTTCTTTTCTTTTAGTTTGAGATGTTTCGCTGCTTATCCAAGCAGCTTCTTCAGTGTACTCTAAGTGGAATTCTTAAACAGAGTGACAGTATAGTTATATTTTAAAGTTAATTTTAAAATCAAAATCTAAAAAACATGTATCATATGGTCTTCAAAGTCTGCACTTCTGTTTTGTTTTCCCAGGGCACTTCAGTATAAATTTTGCTGTTCTCTCCAGTTTGCCTTTTAATTTAAAAAATGATTTTAAAAATAATGTATTTCAGTTTAGGTATTTGGGGGGCTTTGGTGTAGTTATTATTTAACAATGCTCTACTTTTCTCATTGTTTCATTGAAACAATGAATATAATTTTATACACATGTTAAGAAGGAATTGGACCAAATATTCAACCTGCCATATCTGTCTTCATTCCCTCAGGCCACAAAGAACAAACCCTCAGGCTACAAAGAAAAACTTAGGGCTCATAGAAATATTGATGTTGAGCATGTAGATACAGCTTGCTTGGGGGACGTGAATGAATAATTGACCTGGTCCCACACAGCATATGCTCCATCCAATAATTTAACAGACTACAAAGACTGCTTCAACAGATAATCAATTTGAAAATATTGAAATATTTCATTTTTAAGTCACATTTTTATTAAGTTCATGAACAGAATTTAAAGAATTTAGGATTATCTAATATGACATCAAAATTTGCTTTTTGGGGAAAGTCTGGATTGCTATGGAGAGTCATGGCTTTGACCATTTTCTTTAGGATATCATCTTTTAGTAAACCTTTAGAGAGAAGATAGATTATATCCTTTTGGAACATTCTTGAAGGCAAATTTCACAAGAACCTTGTAGGAATTGTCAATGAACTAGAAATTAGATATTCTCTTGCTCAAATCTGAAATTCTGTTTATTTGAAAACTCCCTTTAATTTGATCATTTGCAAAACAGTAGACCTATCAATTTCAAATAAAACAAAACTAATATTCCTTGGGTGGTATTATATTTTAGCAATTTTTTGGAATTTTACAATTCATGAACTACTCCCAACTAATTCTTCTGTAGAGTTCTATAAAAATGTGCAATCCTTGCAGGTTTAATCTAGCAGAGTGCATTAATTTGGTGAATGCTTTGAATAGTTTCAGCAAGCCTCCTTTTGTTCCTTATACTGAACCTGTGTTTGAAAGAAAGAAGAAATGCCATGGGTACCTGTCTGTAAAAAGAGAGGAAAAAAAGGAGAAGGGCTAAAAGACAATCCCAAGAAAGTGTTGATAAACTATCCTGATTTAGGATGAAAGTTTGATCTAGGTCTTAAATGTATTATAAAAACATACTGACCGTTGGATGATATTTGGATAATATATGTATTATCCAAAAATGTATTATAAAAACATACTGACCGTTGGATGATATTGTGGCTCTGCGAGATGGCATGGGGCTCCGGGGGGGGCTCATAATCATCATAGAGGTGGCTAATGGATCCTAGCCATCCTCACCCCCTTTTTATATTCTTAATCTTTTGCCTACCTTGCTAGTCTCCCAGGTTTTTTATTTTGTTTTAATGGAGGGTTTATTTTTATTTTAAATGTTTTTAATATATTGTTGTTTTTTATTGTTGTTAGCCTCCAAGAGTCTTTGGATTTCGGCAGCATATAAATTTAATCAATAAAAATAAATAAAAAAAGACTCAAGTCCAATCTTCTGACTATTTCCTTTGTTTCAAAAGGCCACCTGTAGCTTTCTCCATTGCAAGAAGTGAAGTCTATATCTGAGCAATGGCTTCAGTTTCTTTCCCCAACTGATGGTGCCTTCAGATGCTAGCAGATGGTTAGGAAGTAGAGGGACAACCATATCTCTTGCTGTGGCTGTAGGAGCTTCCCATTTATTCTTTTGCTTTTAGTGCAAGAAAAAAAAAAAACGGTCAGGCTGCCTGCCACTGCTGCTATCCTTAAAAATGAGGGGAGAGAGGAAGAAGCAAATATGGTGAATTGGGATATCTTCACCAAGTTTATGTTTAGTTGCTTTCATCCACGTATGCTGAAATCTCACTGATTTCATGGAACATAATTTTAGATAAATTAGATCAGATTCCTTTCTTTTCTTCTTCCACTTTAGTACTTTCTAGTGTATTTCCCCCAGGAATTAATATGAGATGGCTGTGTAAATTAGCAAGCAGTCCAAGATAAAGTCTTGTAATTTCCATTCCAGAAGGGAGGAAAGGTAACACCAATAGCAGGTTGAAATTGTATATGTACTGTTGATGTTGTGATTCTGAACTGTAAACTTCATCACTCAGCCTTCAGATTCCAACCAATTCTCTTCCACCTTGAATTGGTTTCATACAGGATGATTGTATTATAAAAAGAAAGAAATCAACTATATTAACAAATAAATAAGAGCTGAAATGCTGAGACCTGGAAAACGGGGGTTCTTAAAGCGTGTGAATAAAAATAAAAAGCAGTCCAAGAATATGTCACCTTCTATAGATTCTAGAGATAAATTGTTTTGTAATTCCCCCATTGCCACTAAAATAGGAGTCTCATAAACAGAATGTCAACCTTTTAAAGCAAAAATGCTCAAAATAATGTTGGAGCAGCAGAAATTATTGCGTATGAATTCTTTCTAGTATGACATCTCAGTGCAATGTTTTCATGACCTTATAGTGTTGGATTATTAAGTAGATCATTACAGAAAAATAGACATTCACTATAATAGAATGAGTATAAAGGAAGAAAAAGAATCAGCCTAAAGGCAGCATGTTTATAACTAAACTAAGGAACTCTGATCGAAGCAAAATGTTGCATGGATTAAGAAAAGGGATGGAAGTGAAATATCTTCATTCCAGAAGAGCTCTGATAGTGCAAGTTTCTTTGATGAGAAAAGGTTAATAGAAACCAAATCTTAGCTCCCATTTGAAGGATGAAGAATAGCATGGGAGAAAATAAATACGAATCCTTTCCATTTGTTATATGAGCAACTTCCTGTATGAACTTTAACATGATACTCAGTTTCTCAAAGACATCAGTTCTTTCCATCATTTTTTTCAATCAGTAAAGTGAGCATGATAGAAGGCGGGAGCAGATCTTGTGCCTGAAGTTACTGCAAGAATAAGTGTTAGCAGTATTATTTGTCACGATGGTTTATTATATCTGCCAGGAGAGAACACCATGCCTCTAAATACCAGATGCAAAAAGAGAAGTATTGGCATCACAATGGCTCCTGGGAGAAACAGAATGCAGGTAGTCCTCGATTTATGGTTTTTATTGTTGCTTAGAGACTATTCAAAGTTACAATAGACCTCCCTGGGAATACTTATGACCCAGCACCGATGTTCAACAGCCATTCTCCCACCCAAGGTCATATGACTGCATGCTGGGTGCTGAGCAGTCAGCCTGCATTTACAGCTGATTGTAGTATCCGGTGGTCACACAACTACATTTTACAATGGTTTTGCCAAAAACTAGCATTTACTTCCAATTTTCAGCAAAACTGGCCCATAGTGAACCATGGGTTCACTTACCAACTGCATTGTTCACTTAATGATCATGACAGTCACTTTATGACCATATCATTAATTTAACAAATGCCACACAAAAAACATAAAATCAGGTTTTATGACCATCATTCAGATGAATGTGATGGTTCCATTACAGTCATAAGTCAGGGACTACCTATAGCTTTCAGGTTGATCTATTTGTGTATAGCAGGGTGAGCAACCTACAGTGTAATGGCTTCCATGACAGAATTGATGTTCAAATGATGATACACTTCATCGCACAAATACCTCAATTATGTACTTGCATCATGATGTCTACCCCAAGTAGTAACTGTTGGATTCTTGGTGATCTTTGAACTTGGCTATATATCATCATCAGTGTGAGAGTAACTCTACACTCACTAGTACTGGATTACTAGCTGGGTAATGAAACATCTGCAAATATAAAAATAGCCAAAATAAAACTATCAAATATGAAAATAGCCAAGCTCTAAGATCACTAAGAACCCAACAGTTCAGACCAGAGTTACTCATATGCATCCTCTTCTGTTGGGACAACTATGTATGTAACTATGTTACTGCATTGTGTGATCATTCCTGTGCCATTATCTGACTTTTTATGAAACTTACACAGCTGCAAGCTGCTCCTGAATTCTTTTTGACATCTTTCACAAAGCCCTCTCCAACTACTCTGCTGAAGTTTCTTAGCTTGATTGTTGAAAATCAGTATGCCTGCTTTTTACAATGTTGAGAAAATTGTAAGGTATTTGCAGGTTTAAGAAAAAGAAAATTAAATAGAAGGAACCCACCTTTCCAAAACAAAAATAGAAAAACCCTGGGGGATTTTTGGCCACTTAACAACTATTTACCCAATGACTTTTGGCATCACTCTCCCTCAACCCAACTCACCTCACAGGATTGTTGTTGAAGGGGAAATAAGGAGAAGAAATAGTATTGGTACGTTTGCCACTTGATTTGTATATGAAAAAAGGATAGGATAAAAATATTTAAATTATATAGAAAGGGTGCAAAGATCAGTTATATATATGGAATCCTTTCCCCCATTACTTGGCCTCCATAACTTGTAACCTGATGCATAGAATGGTGTTTGTCAAGCACAGACTGCAATCCACTCCCTTCAAGACTGATCAGTTTCTTCCTCTGGGTACAATTTTTTTCATGCAAAAGTTGCAGGCTGAGTGATTAAACACTTATAGGCTAAATAACATAATGGCTGGAATATTTTAGCTCAAGTATCCAGGGTACCTTGGATAGATTGGGCATATATCTGCCTTCAGCCCCCATCTGCTTAAAAAGAAGTAGCAACCTTCACAACTGGTTTGCTTAATGGGTCTTTTATGCTGTTGCACTGTCATTAAAAGTATTGATCAAATTGTTGGTTACAAAAGCAGACTAAGAGGTTGTAGGTCCACTTGCAAATTTACTGTTTAGAAACAGCAGATGATAATGCCTTTCACAAAGTAAAATCCAGAAAAACATGTTTCTCAGGTTCTTGTTTAGTAGCTGATACTATACAATTTCACAACTTAAAAATAAAGTACAAGTTGTGTCTTGTCTAGATAATATCTCAATTGTTTCCTACTGTTTTCTTTTCAGAGAATAAAAAACAATGGTGAGCTCATGTCAATGTAGTAGGATAAATTATTCCTTTTATAATATACATTTCTCTGTGCATCCCTTTAATTTAGAGCTTCATAGTTGTACTTAAAATTGCTGTAAAGGTCAGAAGCTACTTCTTAACATTTTTTTCTTTCTTTTCTATTTTTTTCCCTTTCTTGCACTTTTAGCTTTCTTGTTGATTCTTTTTTATTTAATTTATATTAGTTTATATGAGTTTGTAATCTTCTTTCTAAAAAATCTTTAACTGCTTTTCTGTCCTATCTGCAAGAGAAAATGTACCTAACCCTCCATCCCCCTCTGTAAAATCTCCTCCTCCGTTTACGTCCTCCGCTCCCCCTGCTGAGGACCCTACGGATTCTATCTCTGATTCCTTTCCTCCTCCTCCCCCGCCGCTGCACTTCGCCTCGCCTCGCCGGGCCGGCGGCTGCGCCAGAAAAGCCGCCGGCCGAGGGAGTTCTCCGAGGGCCGCAGCGCCCGTTCGCGCGTTCCGGCCCGGGTCGGCGGAGCCGCCGGGCGGGATCCCCGGGCGGTGGGGCTGGAGAGCGAAGTCGGCGCTCGGCCCCGACACCCGGGCACCGCACTGGCGCTCGGCACTAGCTCCGCTCCCGAGCGGATGCTCGGCTGGGTCGGGCGACGGCGGGGGCAAAGCACCCCCGTCCTAATTAGGAAAACTGCGGGGAGCGACGACCACAAAGCGACCGAGGACGCCGCCTGCAGAACATGTAGGCAGTCGTCGAGTCACCCCGACTTCGGGGCTCATCCTCAAGCCGGCGTCGGGCAGCTCAGATGCTCCCGCCCTTTGCTGCTAGCGCCCCGATTCGCAGATTCCTGCAGCGGGCCTCCCGGAAAAACACTCTGGACGCGCTCAGAGAGAAGGCAGGCGGACCCAACCCTCCAGGGACAATCCCTTGGGCGCGCGCCCGTCAAGACAGCCCCGAGAAGCGCCCGCCGAGCCCCGGCACTGCTGCCACGCGCGAGCGGCGGCGGTTGCTCGGCAACGCGGCGGGAGGGGAGGGGAGGGGAGGGCC
>JANHZU010003898.1:43346-65790 GCA_032468055.1 Acrochordus granulatus
AACACACAATATAAAGCAGAAATAGAACAAACTAACCAGCACTTACGGATCTGCTTCCAGGCAGATTCTGGCTCAGAAAAAAAACTGCCTTTTCCCTTAGCAATGCCTTTTCCGGGTGTCAATGTTTCTTGCCTCCGTACTATGAGAGGGGGAATTTACAATTTCTTCTTTATTTTGTGTGTGTGCACTTTGAGAATATCCCCCCACCCCCGCCCGACAGGCCGAGCTTCTCCCAAGGCCATCATGGCTAAGCTTGTGGCAGGGACGCGGCACCCCAATCCCACTCCAGCCTCAAGTGTCGAGGCGAAGCCAACCCAGGACGCCTCTTGGGAAGGTGCGGTGCATGGCGAGGCAGAAGAAGCACATGTGGCCTGGCCCAGCCCTGAGATTGTCAGCAGCTGAGCCCTCTGGCCACTGGGCCACACTTTGCACTCTCCTTGAAAAGCTGCTGGCAATCCCAGGGCCAGACCGCACCACACGCGCTTCTTCCACCTCACTTGCCATGTGCCGCATATTCCCATGAGACGTCCTAGGTTGGCTTCACCTTGGTGCTTGCCCGCTTCCCACTACCCTCCTCCTCTTCCACCGCCGCCACTTGCCTCACCTCGCCTCTCGCCCTGCGTCCCTCTCTCGCTGCCCCTGCTTCCCTGCCAGCCTGTGGGGAGAAAGAGAGGAGAGGAGGGGGAGGGGACTTCCTGCAGGGAGAATCTGGAGTCTGAAGTCTCAGGAGTTCCATCTCTTGAATGCCCTTCACTTCATCTACACAGTGAGAGAGAGGGCTCCGTTGTGAGATTTCCCACATGAGCTGATCGTGCAGTGCTCATTGCAATCAGGAACGTCGACTTCAGTCACATGCACAGTAACGGAGTAAGCCATGTGGCAGCATAGGCAGCGCTGCCACCCGTCTTGCAATGGAGTAAGCCACACAGCATTTCCTGAATGGGAAATACAGAGCACACTGACTAATGACGTGCAAGGTATGGTGCGAAAGTTTCTTGTTGTGTGAGTCGTGGCTTGTCTAGTGAAATAAATTTTATTAAACTTTTTGGTCAACTTGTGAATTTCATGTCTTGTGAGTTAGTTGTCTTGTGAGATACCACTGTACTCAAGTACTAACTTGAGGCTAGTAAACTAAACTAGAATGTAAAAAGAATCCTAGAAGAGGGCAAAGAAACAAGTTGGATATTTATTTGTAGTCACCAGGAATTGAGATCTATATGAAGGAGAATATTTACTTTTTCACTTCGTGAAAGGTTAGAATTTAACATATGCATAGAAGTAAAAGTTGGAGTCTTCACCTCATGAAAGCCAAAATTCAAGTTAAGCAGAAGACTTGTGTGACATGTCTACCATTAGAGATGAAAGTAATGACACAAAACATATAAGTTACAAATGAATTGAAATTTGGGCTATCCTATTCACACCTGGTTGATATGTCATTGATCTCTACCACAACATCAGAGCAAAAACAAAACAAAACATTTTCAAACACAGGGAAAATGTCCAGAGGAAATTTTGCAAGAGCCTTCATTTTGGACAGATATGATTTTCAAATATCCACATTCATCCCCACAGTCTAGAAAGGTGCAGCTCTGCAACAAATACAGGAGTTCCATCTGAAATTAAAATTTTAGAATGAAATAGTAGAACTTGGATTCATCTAGTTCAGAATTAGAAGTCAACCAGTAGAGCAGTAGCTCAAGCATTTCAGGAGCAGGGAATCCACATCTACTTCAAATCTCATCAATCCCAGTCAGTGAAACCAAAATCAAAGCTATTTTGCTGTCTTATACTGTATGTATAGTGGACTTTGTGTTATATGACTAGTAGTTTCTGTGCATATATCTCTGCCCTTTGGAAAACAGCATGGATGTGGAGGCCATAGAGGTGGAAGGTATAACTAGTTCCAAATTATAAAAAATGCATTGTCAAATTATAATGCAATTATCTTTTCCTGCCCCAGTTTACTTTTGCATCCTTGGTGGTCAATCTGTATGGAATGTGTTAATCCAAGGAACGAGAATCCTAGAACTCTGGTTAATAGTGTGTACTAGAAGAAAGGTTAAATATTATAACACAAGAATCCCAACAAGTACCTTACTTTCAAACGAGCCATCAGTATGCAGGTAACATATGGTGGCAAAATTATTGCCCTTTTTGTCCACTTTTTCCATGTAGAAGGCTAGATGCCTCCATCTTATATGAAAAAGGTGATTTCCTTCTATTATTTGTTTTAATAACTTCCAGCCCTATCAGGATGAGAAGTGATTATCCAACTAACCAAGTACAAGGTGAGCTAGGTGGAACTACCTGTTCTGACATGCTTAGATGCATTTTTTAAAAGTGAACATTTAGGCATCGCTGTATAAAAGAATCCATGCATGATAAAAAAAATCCATTCCTAATACTACATACATGATAACTGTAAAAATAATATATTGTGACACTTGATAAATGACAAATACAATTTTCCAGTTTTTATTCTAATTGGAAAAAAGTTTGAATAGAATAATACATGAAAAGAAATGACTCTGGCACAAATTGGATATAAATTGTTCTGATTTCTAAGAGGCACAGATTAAACTCTGCTCACCACTATCAGGAACAGATGTTTCCAAATAGATATGATAGTCATATTTCCAATTCAAATTTCCATGAAGTTGTTCTTGTCTAATTAGGGCAAACTCTGGAGGGATGTAATACAGAGAAACTGAAAAGTGCTAAAGCATCAGAAAAGAGAACAGCCTAATCTGAATTAGGGTTCCTATGGTTGTTAGGTATATTTTTAAAAATCCTAATTGTGGGTCTTCCTAGTGACATTCTTGACATATTTGTATATTATTATTTATTAAGTGTTGTCTTTATATTTCAGGAGGGGGATTTACTTGTTAGTGGTGACCAAATCATTGTAGCAGCCAAACATTCTTTACATGTGATGTGATACAGGTACATGAGGAACGGAGTTTGCATTATAATGCCTATTTATTGGATAATGTAATAAAATGTCTACTCTAAAAACAAATAAAACATAATCAAATTTAATATGCAACATCTGTCATCTCATAACTCAAAAACATTCCCAAAAAACTCAGTTTTGAATAACTGATGGAAAGGCAACAACATAGAGGCAGAACAACTTCCTAAGATCACATCAATGTAGGCTCATCAATGGCAAAACAGTTCTTGACAGCCTCTACTCTTTCTTTTCAGAGAAAGAGGGAGTACCAGCAGATTGTTAGAATGAGACCAGCTAGAGAGCAGGGTCCTTTAAATACCCCAGTACCAGAGCTTTAAAGGTTAAATAATTGATAACTTTGAATTGTGACGCTGGGGAAGACTCTTGAGAGTCCCTTGGACTGAAAGGAGATCAAACCAGTCAATCCAAAAGAAAGAACTCTTGACTGTTCGTTGGAAGGACAGATACTGAAGCTGAAGCTCAAATACTTCAGCCACCTAATGCAAAGTATGGATTCATTGGAAAATACCTTGATGCTGGGAAAGATTGAAGGCAACAGGAGAAGGGGACGGCAGATGATGAGATGATTAGATAGTATCATAGACACAAAGGACATAGATTTGGGCAGACTCCAGGAGGCAATACAGGACAGGGAGATCTGGTGTGCTGCAGTCCATGGGGTTGCGAGGAGTCAGACACACCTTAGCAACTAAACAAAATAAGGTCAAAATCATCACTTTGAATTGCACTTAGAAGCAAATAAGGACCAGAGGTAGAGTCAAACACAAGTATTAGATGTCCATGCTACTACACATTATATTGAAGCTTCATACTCCAAGTGGGTGATGATGAGTTGTACTCCTGGCAAGACTGCAGCTGGTAGCCTCTTGACCCACCAAGTAGCAATGAATTCAGGAGGATTTTATTCCTTTAGCACTGGGGAGAGGGAAATCAAAGTAGTACCCAAACTGAAAATATGATTTACATATCCATGTTTTAAAAATGGGAATGGAGCTCAAGCTAATCATTAATGGATTACAATTATTACTATTACATGCATACATGCATAGTCACTGAAGCAGGTGTTCAGTGGACATTGTAAGCTTGTTCCTTCTAACTTCAAATTCATCCATAAGTAGTTTATATAATTTCCAATCCATCTGAGATAATTTGGCTTATTCTGAGGGTCAGAAAATCATTTCCTTTATGACAATACACCTTGTTTCCTTCTACTCTGCTTCTGTTTCCTGATGATTGTACCTGGCAAAACAGCAGCACTGATAGATATGGCAACATCAATGGTGACAGGGAAGGAAAAAAGTATTTTCCTTTTGAACTCTCCTCTGTTTTGCACTCATGCTAAGACAGATGAATGGCCTTGGGAGTGCCAACCTTATATTAGAGTTGGACATCTCCTGCAGTGTACCTGTTTGTGAGTCTGAATGCCTGATGTATTGTACCAGTGAATGCCAGGTAGGGACAAAAATATATCTGTGTGTCCTCCACCATAGCCAAGGGAGGATTAGCAGGGAATCTAACTGCAAAGCCACAGACTGCTTTACAAGGTCAAGTATTTTAGGGAGAAGGTGGCCAGCTCAGGGTCTACTTTGGAAAGCCTAACATGGTGGGACATTCTTCTCCATTCTTACTTAACCTGACCACATACACCTTCTGCAATTTGATTCTAAGCAGGAGCAGGCAAGTTTCACTGACATTTCTAATCGGTCCAAGTTTGCTTTGCCTTTGAATTTATGACTAGTTTCACACAACCCTCTTCCTATCTGGTTATGATGCCTAGCAATGGAAATTGATGTGATTCAAGTAGTATTCTCCAAAGTACAGAAGTTTTATTTTGACTAAATTAATTATTTGAGGCTGATCTCAGAACCCACAGAACAAATCTGAATACTAGGAAGAACTGAGAAAGTTTCCTGCACATCTATCTCCTCCACCTCTTCCGTAGCATTAGTTGGCGAAAGAAATAACAACAAAAGCAAAGCAGCTTCTTGTATAAATGGATTTCTCTAAACTGGAGCATACGTGAATTAAAGCTGTACTGAAGTCATTATGATCAAGAATGTGTCTCACTAAAATGGGCAGCTCAGTTGGAACTGTCAGTTATATATAATGAATGGTCTGGTTTTCATCCAATTAGGGAAAAGTTTTGTTTTAAAATGGTAGACATGTTGAGAGTAGATTGCAAACACGGTACTCTCCTCAACAATTCACTCAGAAAAAAATCCTGAGAGAGGTGAAATTGCTAAAAAATATTTGATATATGTTTCAATTCACTGGAGTCTTGCTAAAACCTGTCTGGTGGCTTTTTTGTTTTTGTGCCATATTACACAACATAAAACCTCAGAATTGATGATACAGGGATTTGGGAAGGAGCAGAGATAAAATTGCTCTCTAATTTTTACAGTTAAGAAAAACAGCTACATGTCTGTTATTTATTATGCTTTCTTAACAATCGTCTCTTGTAAATAGTTGCCTTCTAACTGCTCCTAGTTCTACTGCAAAAATATTAGTATTGTCACAAATCATTGTTTTAATAAATCCTTATAATCCTTATAATGAAGCTTTTTAGATTTTTTACTTTTCTCCCTCTCTCTCTCTCACACACTTTTGAAATGTGTATCATGGTGTATTTCATGTGGGATGCCCTAATCTCATGCTCATTCAAGGATCCCAAAGAAGATGTAGAATGATATTAAAAGCAAAATACCAGCTTTTTTCAATGAAGTGTTTTGCTTACACTCTACTTACTATATGCTAATATTGCAATGGCAGGAAAACACTAAAGAGATGGGTTAGAAGTGGAATGAATCTCTGTTAGAGCTTGTGTACCAGAAAAATTTTTTTCTCATGGATGCCTAATAGATATAATGCTGTGTTTAATCTCTAAATACTCTAATATGCTCAGATCTGTGTGGTATATAAGAAGCAACGTAACATTTTCTTGTTTCTGCACTGGTATATAAAGAGGTCATGTAGTGGCCCTAAAGATATATATTACACTGTACATAAAAATATATATCACACTGTCCACATGAAGAACATAGAAAACCAATCTTTGCCAAATGACTCTTTTCCCTTATTATTGCTTTCCATAATGCTGTTTATATGTTGAATCAATTGAATAAAGAGTTCAGGCAGTTACTACTTAACTAGGGTAGCTTTCCCTACAACAATTATGTTGTATTCTTGCATTTGCAAGAATGCTGCTCAATTGCCTCTCTAGGTGGCAATCCAAACTATTAAAAAAAAACATGAATTTGACAAATAGATTAACTTATCCATTTCAAATATCCAGTTTCCCTTTATATGAATGCCAAGATGCTTTCAGCCAATTATGCACCAGTTTGTGGGTTGTTGGTTTTTTAATATAAGCAGAAACATTTGGATTTTTGTATGAATTTTTTCCTTTTTATGTTTACATTGGGGGTGCATTTTTCTCTAAAGTATACATTTTTGCAGCAATCTTTCCTAATAGAACTTTTTTCAGGGCATTATTTTTCACCAGTATGTACAGTATGTATATACACATCCCAACATATACATATTTGTGGGTCACAAAATTTGAGAAAATACAGTTTGGAAATATGATTGTGTTCTGATTGTCTCTTGGTTAAATAATATTAATTACTGAAAGTTTATGTGAAACTTCAAGCTAAACTTATTTATTTCCCATCTCTAGAAAAGCTTAAAATATTACTGGGTAAAAATATGGACAGCTTTACTGAGGCACTATGAAGATGATATATTTGTATAGGAAAACAGGAAAAGAAGCCTTGTTCACAATATTACAATTATAGATAATTCTTAATTTTATTCCAGCCTTAAATAGATTATCAGAACTTATCTATTGTGCATGTTGTCATGATCTTCATAATATCATTGTTGGAGATGTGGAGATTAAGGAGTAGGAAATTCTGATATCTAGGATGTTCTATTACCTTCATATGCTACACAGATTATATTTTGTGTCTTTCCTTGGCTAACCTTTAAAAGTTGTGGGCTAATATGCAGTCAATCATATGTCATCAATGGGCTCCAAATTCCTGTGACATCAGTGGATGGGGTTTTGCCAATCCCCTAAATTATATACAGAAAATAGCTAAATTCACCATCTCTCCTGAGATTTGGGGGTGAGCAGATCAATATTGTGGAATATGTTAGGGAGAGGAGCTGATACATATGAGCTGTCCATATTTTTTTTCCACTTTTAATTGGAAAAAACAAAACTTGTGCCAAAATGTAAGATTGTGCAAGGATGCCTAACACTTGAAAAAATTGCTGCCTTCAAAGCAGAGCGTACAGTACGTGGCTTCCAAAGCCTTATTGCTGTCGCCTAAAGTACAGCCTTACAAAATACATTTACAGATTGCAAACGCATTGGTATGTGTTTTATTGTCACAGTAAACATTTCTCAGCGGGAGATTCAGATTCTGCTCACTGTGAAATAATCCTAGGGGAAATTATATAGGAAACCAATTTCAATGTAACTTCCCTATGTGCACTTGCACATCACAAGATTAATTCCAAACATGATTTGGCAAGTGACAAACCTTATGTTCAAACCACAGCTTGGAGTCATACCAAAGAGGAAGATTGAGTGATTGCTCAAATTTATACAGCTACCCACCTCATCAAAGACAATTCTGGGCGGCACACAAATTCATTTCCTTAAAAAGAAAAGGCCCAAGCTATATCTGACTTCATGGAACTGAAGGAAACCATTTGAAATCAAGTGCCTTTTCTGCTGGTTACAAATCACTGCAGAGTATTATTCACCATAATATGTTCAAATATTATTTTCTTTATTGATGTGTATTGCTTCTCTTTTACAGAGTGATGAGGTTTTGACTGTCATCAAAGCAAAAGCACAGTGGCCTGCCTGGCAACCGCTAAACGTGTAAGTAGGGAAGGAAGCCAACCTCCCAAAAGACTTTTTAATCATTGTCCTCTGACATATTGCTAGAAACATCGTGCCATCCACAAAAGTTTCTCTCTTTCTCAGATTAAAATGTGCTGACAAATGAATCTTCTTTGTTTCTGTCTAACAATATTTGGGAGATATCAAGTTATGGGAAGGTACCAGGTTAGGCATTACTGATAATTTATTTATATTAATAAATAAATTAATGTATGAAATGAATTTTAACATATGAAATGAACAATTAAGCTAGTTTAATCAGGAAGCTTTTGGGAACTCCAGACATTAGAAGAAATTGGATGCCAACAGAAAATATACTGTATATGTAGCTCAGAGTTGAACTATGGAGTCCTTGATGCTCTCTGAAATTAGTTGTTTGCAATCATTTCATTACCTGACTTGGTAACATTATCAGTACAAGTGAGTGTAGGGTTTCTCCCTGCTTAGATACAGTACAGTAGCTTGATCATGGGGGCATCAAGAATTCCACAGAAATAGGACTCTCCCATTTCTTAGAAAGCTGCAGTTCCTAGTATTAATGTGCAACATGATAACTTCCACGTAAATAATGCAAGGAAGTTGTTAAAATATGAAAATTTCTCATAACAACAAAGCAACAGTATTACTCTTTCCCCACAACTCCAAAGAATTAGTGCCCTAGACTCAACTGAATGCATTGCTAGTTGCAAGCAAAATTCTTGTTTCCCTAAGTTTTATGTCTGCTCCACCACCACCGAACACAGAATCTAATTATTTGAAGCTCCCTCCAAATAACCCTGATATGCATAATTTAAAGTTGGTAACTTAAATGAAAACACTAATTAATATATATCAAACATTTGTCTTAATTTAGAACTCACCTCACTTTATATGAATGTTTTCTTTTAAAATAATATGCAAACTTTTTAGAGTACAAGTCTATGTAGGATTAGAGGCATGGTGGCGCAAGTGGTTAAGAGCTCAGCTTGCCGGCTGGAAAGTCAGCAGCCTGAGTTCAAGGCCCAGCAGGTGAGCTCCTGCTGTTCCTTCTCAGTTCCCGCCAACCTAGCAGTTCAAAAGTGTGCAATGCAAGAAGAGAAATAGTATTGCCTACGCTGGCGGGAAAGGTAACTGTGTCCATGCACCTTTGGTGTCTAGTCATGATGGCCACATGTCATGGAAGCATCCTTAGACAAACACTGTCTCTTTGGCTTGGAAAGAGATGAAACAGAGATGAGCATCTCATGACTCATCTCATGAGAGATGACTCATGACTCATGACTGAAAGGGGAAACCTTTACCTTTTACTACGTAGGATACAGTAAATTTTATTTGAGAATTATCTCCAGCCTAGAATGTCTGCTTAGTTGAATGTCTGCTGAGTTGAACTGCTTAGTATTGTTTTCAGAATATTTTTATCTACTTCTTTTATCATAAGATGTATTGCTTTACATTATACTGCACATTTTTCTTCTCCTCTCTCTAGGGTACCTTGACTGACTCTTTTGTTCAAAATTATTTTTCAAAATTGGCCTTTATAACACATTTTTGTCAACATTTTCAATATTCTTTGGCAATGTGGGGCTTAGTTAAGCATACAGTGTAGGTTCCTTGTTATTTCATGCTGTCTCTTGTGGTTTTGCTTATACTACATAGCACTATTTTGTAAATCATGCTGTCCATACTGTGCATCTGTGGAAATTGTCTTTTTCAAGAACATTCCTGAATCTTTGTACAATAGGATTTGAAAACTCACATACATTTTCACATTCACATTTCTCTGACCTTGTTTATCAGGCTGTTTCATCAGTGATTCCTTTAAAAAATAATACATATGTGCTTCTCACAAAATATTATGCACATCAATACCAATTAATGTTAATAATTAAGGATGTTAATTTGTTCTTCTAAAATGCCCCTGATGTTTGTAAAATTACTATTGAATTAAATGTCATCTAACTGAAGGCAATAAAAAATACAAAATTCAATTATTCAAATTTCATACAAAGATGCCAGAGAATATCTGTATATTGTTTTTCAAAAACTGGATTTGCCTATTACAAAAATCAGTTCCCTGAAGTTTTCATCTGCAGCTGATTTCAGAACCACGGTTGTATATACAGAATGGGCTTAATCTGCTTGAACAGATTTTGCCTTTCTGATTTTGCCCCTAGAGTATCTTTTTGCTTAAGATTTAGATCTTAGCAAAATCTAAATAAATAAACTCTTATCAAGCCGTTTGTTCATTTAGTCACATAAATGACTATAGACACAGATGGAATATAAATGGGGGAAAACATGAGTCCTGTTAGCAACTGATGATATCTCTCCAGAAGCATCCATTCAGGACAATTTTTCTTGGGACTTGGTGAGAATGACAGAAAGAAAGATTGAAAGAGCAGAATCTCTAAAACTTGGAGAGGGAGATGATATACTTGTGTTTATGTGTTGACCCTTATCAATTTTTTTTAAATTCTGTGCTCTTTTCTTCAAAATTCATTAGTTTGATCTTGGCATGGATGTCAAAGACTTGTATATTTCTTGATAGAAGTCAATAGAGAATCAATGCTGTATGAGGTATGTCAGTGGAGGGCCCATAACAGCTGGTGTTCCATAAAGACTTTGGGCAATGCCTTCAGAGATCCCCCAAATGTGACAGGAAGGGGGAATTAACAAATTCAGGATAGGATGGGATAGGATAGAAATCTCTCTATAATAATGTAGCCTAAAGTCTCTCTTTTTTTTTTTTTGGTCCTGCTCCCTATATTTTTTTAAGTGCAGCCATCAGTTTGATACTCAAAGACAAGTTGCTTGCTCTTGTGTCATGACAGGGCATGGAGTTACGCATTTACCATCCCATTTTCAGACACAAGGTCTGATATGATAGTCATCGTGTCCTTTGGCTATTAAGAAACTTCAGAAAGACAAGAGGAGCAGCATGACAACTTTGCCCGGCTTTTTGGAAGCTGCAGGATCATGTCGCTCTCTGGATCAACTTTGAAAGATGCTTTGCTTCAAAGCATTGTTGGAATAATTCCTTCAAATTTTTGCACGTTACAAGTATTTATGCCCCAAGTGCAATAGACCAAGCTATTTGTTGAAATTTAAATTGTGCAGACTTTGAAATCTTTCAGGATAATTTATTAGACTTCAGTATCTAAGAAACAGAATTTTTGGAAACTAATGTTATTTTTCTACTTAGGTTCTCCATTTTCCCTTAGTTAATTAAACTATGATTTATCAATGATTGCAATATTGCCTCAGGATAAAACAGAATTAGCACATTATTATGCATAATGTAACAGCCTAGTTGTGGCAAGGATAATTTGCTAATTCTATTGACAAATTATTGTGGATGAATTCTTAAACATAATCTCCCAATATGCACCAGGAAATTTATTTGCTAAAAAAATATATTGCATTAAATAGAATTATTAGATGTATGTGTATATTTGTGCCTCTGTACATGTCGCTCTCTGTATATATGTACTCATATATACATATATAAAGTTGTATATCTGGAAAGATATTATTGCATAGTAATTATTCTGGGCTTGTGGTACATGAAATTTTTTTGTAGTCTCCGGACATCATAAAATTACACTATAGTGGTTATAAAAGTTTTAAACCCTTATCTTTCAGTTTTAAGAATACCACTATAAGGAATAAGGAACAATTTTAAATCATACAATGAACTCCAAATAATATTTAATCTAGTTGTTATCTTGGAAAAAAAAATGTCATTGGTGCCTCACATGGCTTTATTTTATATGTTGTTTAAAAGAATAAGGATTGACTGTTACTAAACTTGCCAACATTTGCAAAGCTGTTAATTCTGTCGTTCTTAACATTTTTTTCTTTAAACTGTGGCAAACCTATGATGCTATTAGCACTTAATATGCTAAAGAGGGGCACATATAATTTTATGTTTTTCATACAAGTTGTTCTGAGATGACAAAATACGTGATGATTCCATCCCATAATTATCTGCTAGTTGGCAGGCATGCAGACATGTAGAAACCCTGATATATGCATGCACATAGATGATTCTGCATGCCACACTTGAACATAATAAAACACTTGGACATCTCTATGAGCAGTTTTCCCATGAAAGGTTGTACAAGCTGAATTTTCAGATTTGCTTTCGGAAAACTGGTGATGACCTACCTTTGTACATAAAATAAGCACATTCACACATTCATGGTGGCTGGCAGAAAAACCAGCCTTGAGTGGAAGATGAGAATTGAGACATGGATTACATTACATTAATGCAACCCTTTTCCTTTGGGAAGAGAGAAATAAAGAAACCATATAATCATTATATTTGCAAAATATAAACAGAAACTGGATATTTGAAATGGATAGGCTAATTTCCACATAATAAATTTTACAATTATGATTGAAATCACTTAATTAAAATGACATTTAACATATTTAATTAAACGCCCACTTTTTCATGCCAAATCTGTTTTATTTTTAAGATATCTATTCAGTTGTCCTTTTATATGATCAAGAAGAAACAAACAACATGAATATAGGGCTGATATATTTCTGAGGGCTTTTTCAAATTGTTCCGTATCTTCAGATTTGGTTTTTAATCTGATAATTGGGGTTGGGAGCAGGAATTTATAAATACAGTTCTGGTAGTCAAACTTAAAAGGGTGAAAATTGCCCCATCTGTTTGTAAGAGATTCTGAAACACGCATGCAGAGACGCATAAAGAATATCTGAGCTCTTATGAGAGGCAGTAGTAGTATTCACATTTTCAAGGGTTTTTTTATTCACCATTCAGAAGATAAGCAAAAAAAAACTGAGTAAAATAATCTGAAACTTCTTCTGCACTGTTGCTAATAACCATAACCCCAACCTGAGAGTCCTCTTTGCACATTCTAAACTATACCAGCATCTCTGGCCATTCCTAAGGGACACCATGAGGGAGGCACTGAGGTTTAATAACTGAGCAGCTTGACAGCCTCAGTGGAAAAACGAAGAGCATTTCCAAAAGTAGCTTGAATAAATCAACACATGTCCAGATGAAGCAATTAACAGTACCCTTCATGCTGTTCCCGTTACATCTCACGCTTACACTCGGCGGGAAACTCTACTTGCCAAAATTGGTTTAGAATGTTACCATCCGAAATCCAGGGGCAGCTTTCCCAAATGAGATCTAGAGCCGCTCATGGTAGCTAACACTTCACAGTTTTTGTGGATAGCATCTGTCCAGGAAGGGGAAGCAATTTATGACATCCCTCTTCTCCCCTGCCTTTTTTTGTGACTCCTAGAATCGCTCAATTCAATTGCCAAAATTCAGCAGCAATTCAACATCATGATTTTGGGAGTGTTTTTAAAACGTACATTTAAGAGCAAAATAATATGTTAATCACCAGGCTTGATGGGCCTATTTTATTTTTAAAATCTATTGATTCCAAGCCTTCCTCCATCCAATACATACATACAACCTTCAAAATGGCTAAAGCTTTCAGTTCTAGCGTCTCCAGTGATGTCACTAAACCATTTTCACATTCTCTAGAAATTGTGGAGTTGGAACAACTTTAAGTTGCCTGTTTCTTTTTTTTAAATACAGTTTACTTTATGGGGTACAAGATGAGATCTATTTATACTTTCACATCATGCCACTCAGGATTGTCATTTGTTTCTTCCTTCACTTCTACTTGACATTTTTTTAAATTATTTACATAATGATGATGAAATGATGATGATCAGTCTTGATATACCATCAAGAATTGAAGACTCTCAGCATGGAATCATAGGATTCCTCAGCGTAAGAAACTCAAATATAATTCACAAGGTTGCCAGATTATAGAATGAAAATCTGTGAAGTCCAAGCACTTCTTCTGAATCATTTCTGAAATTTATAGTCTTAATGTCTGAGATGTTTTACTTTTTTTTATTTATTTATTTCTCAAAACACAATTGCTGGAAAGAGGTTTTTTTCTTGATTCTCTTCCACAGCTGGTAAGTTCAGAGGTGCAATAGTGAATATAGAAGGTAACATGCAAATCAAGGCCAGCAGTCTTTCAAGAAGATTGAGATAAGAAGTGACAACTTTAAAAAAAATAAGCTGCAATGGAAAGAACTTCCTATAATGCAATCAGAGAACTAGCCAATCACTCTCTCTCATCTCTAGGAAGAAGAAGAAGAAAAGGGAAAACTACTTCCAAAAATGTTGCCAATAAAATTGCATTAATTTCTCTGTGTGGTTGCCAGGAATCAAGAATGACCCAAAGAAACACCTACTTTGTTGTAAATTAAATAATTAAGATTAAATAATTTCAGTAAATAAATTAAATGCTAGAAAAAAATAATCATTTTCTGTATACAGGATGTGCTGAACTCTCCATGTGTTTGCTCTATAATCTTGAGCACAAGAGCTACCGTTCTATAAAAATTAATGCAGTTAATAAAGCTGAAGTTAAATTAAGAATTGTTGAAAGTTTCCATTATGAACCATATTTCTCCTTCTTCCTCTTGTTTCTCCTTTTTATCTTTTATTTTAATAGTAATTTTATTAAAGATTATAATTACAATTGTAACAACAAATACAAACTAAAAATGGTAAAATAGAAAAGTTTAAAAGATGCAAAAAAGAAAAAAGAAACGGTAATACAAATAGAAAAGAAAGAAAAGTTAGAATAAAGAAAAATAATTACATACAGAAATTACTTCTCAACTTCACAAACTATTTTAGTGACATCACCTCCTCTTAAAATGCAACAAATAACCTCTTATTCTTATGTCCCATTTCTTATCTATAAAGAAATACATAAATCATTGTCATTTCAGTCCTGGTATAAGCAAAGGTCCATTAAGGGTTACCAGAGATAACCACATATCTATTTTAATGTTGATCAGATATATCAACTTTATATTCCTCTCTTTACTTCTAACAATCTTAAACTTTAGTCCATTCAAATAATATAATTCAGCTTGATTTTTTTATTTTTTTCTTCGTTCCTTTTCATAACATTCTTCAAAACTTTAACAAGTCTCTTTTGTAAATTTAATATTGGAAAATTATCCAGATCAATCTCTTGGTTTATTGTTTTGTATATCCTTTTAACTATTAAAACATCAGCCAGTTTCTTTTGTATGTCCAGTATAAAATCTTTTTTTTATCTGATTTCTGTAGCCTGTCATTCGTAAATTCACTTTCAATTCAGTCTCAGTCTTGTGAGGGAGAACTTGTTCCTCTTCCATAATATCTTTCAGACGCACTCTCCATAAAATAGATATCTCTGTTGACACTATTAAAATTAACTTTTGAATTCATTTCAAAATCTGTCTGTTAAAAAATATTCATCAATATCTCCAGTGTTAGAATATTTTACTTCATTTTGTAATTTTGAATTAAGTTTATGTGTTATTCTCCTTTAATTGTAATTTTATTTCCCTTTAATTCCATCTTGAGTCCAATTTTATCTTACTATTTTTTAAAAAAAGCAAAGCAAAAGTATTTTCCCACAAGACAAATCTTTTATAATTAATTCCAAAATCTATTTCAAATAGATTTTCAAAAGATTTGTATGGACCCTTAATCCATTTGTAATCTTCTAAAATTAAAGTTTTAATCACACTTTTTCTGTTAATTTCTCCCCTTAAGTTCCAATTTATAATTTTTTTTCACCAATGATTGAAGGAAACTCACCTGGTGCTGTCAAATTAGTTGATCCAAAGGTCTCTAATTAACTGAAAAAACATTAACAAGAAATATTTGAAAACAATTAGACTTCTGGGAGGCAGTGTTAGACAGGAAACAGCTTTTAACGGAGCCTATGGCTATGGCAGAAGGAGTAGCTGTTGAACAGATCAGGGCTAAAATTTCCTCTCCAGATAAAGGGAAAGATCTTAGATCACCCATAATGTTCCATACAGATATTTCCTATGGCAATATCATAAAGCGGTGACTTTCGCAAGTTTTAGAGCACTGGGAACCAGGAAAGTCAGCTTTGTCCAAACTGCAGTTCTGAACCTTCAGAATAACACTTGGTGTGTCCATTTCCTTTCTTAATCACTTTTGGAAATAATTTGTAATTTATTTTTTTTTTTTGATATTCAGAACCTTCAAAAGGACAAGTTTCATTTCACTAGGTGATTCTCTTAATCCTCAGGGAACAAAGTTCATGAACTTAGAGAAAATTTTAAGTTTCTGAAATAAGCAGCAAAAGGGTGATTAGAACATTGATTTTGTTAATTTTATTGACTAGAAATAAAATTTTGAAAATAGTTATAAATTCTTCCTGTGATTTGTTTAAAATCCTATTAAAATATTTTAAGGTTTTAATCTAAATTTAAGAAACTTTTCCATGGGAATACTATGGATTAAAAAAAACATATTGAGAGGAAACGTAGAAGACTAGTTATTAAAAGCAAACAAAAGGTTTTTAAATAATTCAAATATGGGAAGAAGAAATTTTTTTCTTGCATGTTTATCAAAAATGATGAACAATGGTGTTAAAACTGAAGGAAAATGTTAAATTTGTGAAGGGTATTTTGAGAGGAAACAAAAAGAAATTGAAAAGAAATTAATCTGTGGGACATGCTTTGAAGAATTAAGGATCAAGATTTTCAATATGTTGCTGTTTGATTAAATTTGAATGATAGTCTTTAAAGGTTTGTTTATAAATATAAGATATGGGAAGAAGAGAGGGGTTGTATTTTTAAAGAAAATGATAAGTTTCTATATTATAAAAAGGAATATGAAATTGATTTACTTGTTTAAAGTTAAAATATGCATATTATTATTTCTGATAACTCTTAATGGATTTTTACTGATTAAGACTGAATGACAAGGCTTTATTATTTGCTAATAGATAAAATATGATATGTGGAATGAAGATATTTTTGGTTGAAATGTTAGATAAGGTAATAAGTTACTAAAATTGTATTTGTTTTGTTGAAGGAAGAAGTCATTTCTTTATTTTTTTCTTTATATTTTTCTTTCTCTCCTCCTCCTTTTTTCCTCTCTGCACTTTTTTAATATTTTTCTTGGTTTGTATAAGTTCCTTATCTTTGTATTTTAAAATTTTAATAAAACTGATTATCCAAAAATGATTAGGAAATTAAGTATGTGAAACCAGTGTACTTTTTGAAGGTACTGACTACAGTTTCAGCAAGATGCTTATTCCCTCTTCTTCCAGAAGTTGCAAGTTGCAAGATTGCTGCAAGGATAACCAATATGGAGCACTTGTGGGTGTTCTCTCCTTGTCTGGAGAGGAATTAAGAAGAACCTGTCTAATCATCAATTCTTTATTCTTCCACAATCATCTGACATTTTTCCTCCTTCTTCCTTCTTCTGTTAGGTTGGGCTTCCTTCCTTCCTTCCTTCCTTCCTTAGTCTACTGAGGTTTATAGTGTATGTAGAACTAACAAGAAAGTAAATGAACCATTATGGTATAAAGGATTGTTTTTCAGTGGATTATTTCTGCCAGATTGTCATTGATGTGGTCGAGAACTTACATCACCACTTCATGTAATTTTAACATTCCATTCATAACAGTTAATGTTACAACTTCAAGTCTCAGTTGCTGCAGTTTATAATAATTTGCAAGGTCCATTGAATATTTGAAAGGGTGAAGTTCTGACTTATACCACTAAAGAAGAAAGTTAGGAAACCAAATCCTGTTATCATTGACTTGAAAATGATGATGACTAATCATATGTTTAATCTAATTTTAGATTATGATCTGGGACATAATGATTCAAGATGATCCTGAATACTTCTGGGAAGAGAAAGAGAAGGAAAAAGAGGAGTACTAATCTGCAATATATTTCTTGACTCTTGTTCCTTTACTGTTGATGGTAAAGGAAAGAGCTTTCCCCCACTTCAATATCTTCATTGTCAATTCTAAAGCTAGTTGTTTTAACCATTATAATTAGATCCTGCTGTGATCTAATTATAATTAGATCCTGCTACATACTCCAGACATTCTTTGCTCATTCCTCCCAGGAGCACCCCCTTTTGCGATGATGAGGCAACACAACTGGACTTGGGGGAAGTAAATACATGATTGGGATAGGGAAAGCCTAACTCCCTAGTTAATTGCATCCTTGAAGGCTTAAAAATCATGTGATTTATGAATGCCTGGAGAAAAAAAGACAAAAGTAGATTATTTCAGGTTAGCAATCTCTTTAAAAAGCAGAGAAAATGATAGATACCATACTGCCCCCTTTTTGGTCACTGGATCATGAGGCCTTCAGAATCCAAAAGAGATTTGGAGTCACCTGCATCCACATCTCATCCTATTATCTTCATTGTGCTAATGAACAACTAATATCATTAATATTTAAAGTTGAATTTAAAGATTAGTATACTGAATGTAGTTTTTCCTTCTTTGTATAATTGACATTTTTATTTTATCTATAAAATAGAAAATGAATTAGAGAATATATTAACATTAGACAGTGCATGTTAATATATTCTCTAATTCATATAATATATTAATTCATAATAAACTTTAACATTCATATAATATATTAATTCAGATAATATATTAATTCATAAGAAACGTTCACATTACTTTAAATTCCCACTAGGGACAGAAGACTTAATCAACGTTTTTGGAATGGAAAAGCCAGAGTTTTTCAACCTTGAAAGCATGTTGGCTGGGGAATTCTGGGAGTTAATGTCCATGCATCTTAAAGTTGCCAAGGTTGAAAAACATTGGTATAAACAATCAAGTATTCATCATAGCTTGTTTCCTGGATGAGAGTTCCTACTAAATATATTCTAAGCATGCACTAATCAGCATTTTCAAAATGATTTAAATCAAAGAGCATCTGAGTTTTGAAAAATGAAAGTATTAAGATAAATCTTAATGACATCCCTGAAGATTGATACTAGAAGTCTAGCAGCATGTCCAAGATGTTATCAGTCTTTGAAAAACATCAAAAATAAAAATGCATTAATATGTGTTCTTATAATACAGTATGATTCCTAATGAATACAATGTGAAACTCAGAGTATTTACATTTCTGTTAAAATATATAAGACAATTAGTTTCCATTTTCTTTCTCTGCTAGCAGTACTTCATTTATTGTTATTCATATTTCAGGAATATAAAAATATCTCCTTTCCTCTTGAAACATAAAAATGCTTTCAGTTCAACTGTAACTCTACTGGAATAAAGCAAGACATTGACTCTATTTAGAGTGAACTATTTTGTTTAATTTCATTGCTCACTTCACCTTTTGTTCTACAATCCAGTGCAGTCCATTAGTAAAAAATTCATGTTCTGCCTTAAATATCTTCACAATACCAACTTCTAAATGTGTAAATCATGACTGAACAAATTGGCAGCACAATTGTTGTTTTGCTCAGTTAAGCACGTCCTTCATTTATCCAGCCAAGAAGAACAGTTAAGGAAAAATGTATTTGAACATAGAAAGCTGAAATGTTCAGGACGTTTGCTCTCAGTTTTGAATGGTAAAATGCACCTTTATGCTGAACTTGAATTAACTAACAATTATGTTCACATTTTGGTTTTTTTAATTTATTTCCTTTAAAGTGGAAAGGAAAATGGATGTCATTTTATTTTATTCATTTCTTCGAAAAATTATTCTCTTTCATAATAAGAAAATGAAATCATGCATGCATACTTTTACCTAAATCAATGGGCACTGGCCAAGATTGTAGTAACATGTAGATTTTTAAATGAAGCGTTAATTGAAAGATTTGTAGTTGATAATTGATGATTCTGCTGATACATCCTGGAACAGATGTCCCAGCAAACTTCCTGGTCTTTAGTCTGTTTCTTTGAAGTCAGGAAAAGTATCTAGAGATTAGGCTTGTAAATAGATTAAATTTACCAATCCCAATCGTGTGAATCTGTACAGCCTCCTTGCCTGGCGTGAGCACATCTACTTTTTAGAAGACATATGTATGCCAGTGAGTGGGTCTCATTGTCTACCCACTACTGAGGGGCCCAAGTGCTCTGCTCTGGAAGTGTGTTTTATCCCACCTCCAGATGCTACATACAGGCAATAAGTTCTGCATGAATGCACATGGAGAAAACACTCTGAAATGAGGTGTCCTTGATGGCAAGTTTGTAGTGCCAATTGGTTCAGCTGGTTTCCTGTAGGCATTGCTCCATTCTTTTGCCTCCCAATTTTCCTTTGGTTGTGAGACAGATCAGAAGTCTTATTTCTGAAACCACTTTTATTTTGTTAATGGATCCACTGATAGGTCAACTGGTTCATCTAAAGCAGTGTCATTTAAACTTAGTAACTTTAAGATGCGTGGACTTCAGCTCTCAAAATCCCCCAGCCAGCATAATGGCTGCTATTCCCAAGTGTCAGTCCACTTCCTCTCCTGATGTAATGTGCTTGGGCTTCTTAGGATAGTTTACAGCTTCCACACTAATCCCCACTGCTAAACCCTTTTCTCAGACACTGAAGTTCTACAACGTTACACATTACTGGATGATTACTACAAGGCAACAAAGAGGTATAACAATTATTGCTCTTTACTACCATCTAACCAGACAGGCCATAGTTTTAAGAAGTACAGAGAAAAATTACCTGTCAATGGCATGATGAAAATGCAGTGCAAGAAGTAACAACAGGATTGTGCATGCCTACTGCAGGGTAATTTTCACATAGTGGGAAAGGATGGACAGGACTGGAATTTCACCAATTACAGCTCTTAGAATGTTTCACATTAAAGCCATAAAAATATGGCTTTAATGTGCAACATTAAAGGGTAAAGCTTTCCCCTTTCAGTCATGCCTGACTTTAGAGGGTGGTGCTCATCTCTGTTTCATAGCTGAAGAGCCAGCATTGTCTGAAGATGCTTTCATAGTCATGTCTATATGCCGAGGCACATGGAATGCTGTTACTTTTCCCACCAAAGGTGATACCTATTTCTCTGCTTGAATTTTTGCATGCTTTTGAACTGCTAGGTTGGCAGGAGCTGGGGCAGGTATAGGAGCTCACTCTGTAATGCAATGGCACTTGGTCTCAAACTCAAGCCACCAACCTTCTGCTGATAAGCCCAATGTCTTAACTGCTTGGCCACTATGTCCCCATGAAAGCCATAAGGACAGCATCAAAGCACCCAGGACAGATCCCTCCTGGGTTCACAATAAGGCCACATTGAGATTTAGTGCTCCATGATTTATTGCCAGCTTTGGAAGTGGGGGGGAGAGCATAGCAAAGCAGCTGTGTAGATGTGGTCTATGAAATACAAAAATGTATTTATTGGATTTATATGCCACTGAAATCAAAAGACTCTTATTGCACAAGAAGAAGCAATGTAGCTCTGTGCTGAAAATTTATTTTGCAACTTTTTTAACCATTTTCTGACAGTGAGAAATCAATGAAGTTTTTTTCAAAGAGAAAAAAAATATTCTGGGGAAATTAGAAGGCAGCTTCTGACAGTTTAATAACTGAAGAATCATTGTTTTATGGTGGGTAGATGATGTTGTGTATGCCATGATGGAATTTTGCAAATTAGGCAACTTGCATATGTATCAGACATCAGGCGTCAAGTACATATTTCTTTATTTTATTTATCAAATTTGTAGAGTGACCCATCTCACAAGTAAGTGATTCCTGAATTAGTTGTATAATGACATCATGATGCACATCTTCTCAATATGACATAATTGAGGCTTGTAACTACAGTTGGTTACACCACATAATTTGATGTCACACCAAAGAGAGTTTTGGTTTAACGGTTAAGGTACCAGACAAGAAACTAGGAATTTGAGTTCTAGTCTTCTCTTAGAAAGCCAAATGGATGACCTTGGCTCAGTCACTCTCTCTCAGCTCTGTGAAGAAGGTGAAATGCCACTTCTGAAATCTTGCCAAGAAAAGTGCTAAGACTTGTCCAGGCAGTTGCCAGGAGTTGACTCAAAACTGACTACTTTTGTAGTCACACACACACCAGAAATTTAGTTGATGTTGATGAATATGGTGATGTCATGGTATGGCAAGGCATTTGATCACTCTTTTGACAAGAAGGACCTTTAAAAGATACTCTCAGGAACAAAAGATGAATTCCAAAGTAGACAGTAGAGAAAGAAAATGAACAGTAGTAATAGGGCTACCAGAACTGGACTACAAAAATCTCGCTAGAGAACAGCAAAGTGTTTGAATTTTCTCTGTTGCTTTTGGTAACTTTGGTGATTGTACAGATTCTTGCATCCAGATTTGGTAGTCCTAGTATTGTGAAGTATAAAAACTGGTAGTCTTATATGTACTGTATTTGCATGATAGTGCTATCAGCAGTAATCATGCAAAGAGAAAAAGAAGGGATTAATGCTGTCATTCTATACACAATTGCTAGTGAGTGTCATTGAAAACCTGACATTTGTTCTAAATATTGTCCTGGAACTTTAATATGACTTCAAACTGAATTAAATTTTGTTGTTGTTCAGTTGTTAAGTCTATTTCTATCTGCAAGTCTTTGTATTTTATTATCTTCTCCAGTTCTTTCTCTTATTTTCTGCTGTCTCCAGGTACTGCCACATCCACTATCCAGTCTTTTTCTCTTTCTTATAAACAATGGTTAAGTCTGGAGTGTTATGTGGCAGATACCTGTCAGAATTCAGAAG
>JANHZU010003899.1:80374-95176 GCA_032468055.1 Acrochordus granulatus
GATCACAGAACTCAAGAAAAGTCATATAGGTCATACCAGTATATTAAGGAAGCGTGTATATATATATATATATATATATATATATATTTCAAATCTTGTAGTCCCACTACAACTGTGCATGTTAAAAAAATTTAAACTCACCAAGTAAAATACCAAGACTTGTTTTTTTAAACATCAAGGTTAAAAATAAGAATAAACCAGGACAATAAGCAATGGAAAGAAAAAGAGTCACTACTGATGTTTTAAAAGACCTGTTCATTAATTTATCATGCAGTTCATATGATGGTCTGTACAGTAGAATGGTTCTGTTTATATATTTGCCAAACAATGTAAATATATTTGCCAAACAATGTAAAAGTCTTCAAAATGTCACTCTCTATTCCTCTCCCTAAATTTATATTGTATCTAAATGAGGTCATATATAACCAAAATTATATAGATAAAATCCTATATTCTCCACATAATAATTAAACTGGAGTGGACCACATTGATGCCTACCTGAAAGAGTCCATTTTTATTGAAAAAAGTGAACTGTGCCCTGGATATTGTTTCAAGATCTTCTTCACTTAAATTGTTCAGCAAGCTTGAAGGCAAAGAAATAGCAGCCAGGGAATTTTCTTGGTTTTTATCAAAATCAATCTAAAACAGAAAAATGAAAAAAACCCATCAAAATAGAAATAGAAACTATTTTCCATGTTGAATGAGGCAATATATTATTTGATATGAATTCCTAATAATTTAGTTAATAACAGGTGTTAGCCCTTCCTCAGAATTATGAAAATAAATCAATATTTTCTTCTTAAGCTTATAAGATTATACCCCTATAAAGAAAGTTTTAAAATCCTCTCTACTAAACATAAATATCAATTTTTGTTTATTTTTACAAAATCAACATTCAAGTTAATTTACTGGAAAATGTTTTCATTTAGCAGTCTATATTGTTATTTATTTAGCAAACTTGTATGCCGCCAATCTTGTGAAAAGAAACACTTGGTAGTTCACAATCCATAAAAGATTAGAAATGATAAATACTGACAGTAAAATTAATATGAAATTTCAAATTTAAATCAGATGGAAAGGGGAACAAGATATGCATGGAGGGAGGTGCAACCTCCATGATGACATAGCCTCATTGGGGCCCGTAGCCAACTAGCATAACCAAGTCTTCATCCCCTTCAGAAGGCTAAAAGAGTGGGTGAGGACCTCACTTTGGGAGCATGATGTTCCACAGAACAGGAGAAATGGCAGAAAAGACTCCTGTCCTGGACCCCGCTAGCTGGAACTCCTCGACTACGTGGTCTGCAGCATGTCCTTTCTGCCGGCCCTGGTGGGACAGGCCATTCCCATTGGAGTGAGGTAGTTCCTCAGATAACTCATGCCACAAGGGGCTTTAAAGTAAGAATCAAAACCTTGAATTACACCTGGAAGCAAACTGGTAACCAGTACAGCACATTGAACAGCAGTATAACGTGGGCCACCCTAGGGGTCCCAAGAACTGTCCTTGCAGCTGCATTCTGCACCAGCTGTAGCTTCTGAATATTCTTCAAGGGTATCCCCATGAACATTATATTGCAGTAATCCAGATGTGAGATGACTAGGGCATGAATGATTGAGCAAAAGGATTCCTTATCCAGGAAAGGGTGCAATGGATGTTGAACACTAAGTTGCACAAAGGCTCTCCTAGCTATGACTTCCACTGCTCTTTCAGCAAGAGCTGTGAGTCTAGAAGAACTTCAAAGTTGTGCACTGGGTCTGTCTAAGGTAGTGCCACTCCATCCAGAGTTACAAAATATATAATTCATATCCAAAAGATCCATTTCTCATTTCTTCCCAGTTACTGTTTACTTAATTTAATATGTGGACAATAGTGCTATGTATGTTTGGGGTTTGATTCATGGAGAAATAAATAACAAAGAGAGCCTGTTTCAGAAATATCCCTTCCAGTGAAGAAACAACTAATTGTTGGGATGGGTCCTTGAGCCCAACCTTAAGCGCTGCTCAACTCAAAAATATAAGTCATGATATAAATATAAGTCATAATACTCCTTTCCATATGGGCCACATAGGCATGGAGTCTCTTGAGATACGTTTAATAAAAAAAGAGAAATCGTTTTCAAATTCTAGCATCCTATGTCAGCCTCTTTATTTGCTGTTGAAAGTTCATGGAATAAGTTTAAGCTAGCTCAAACTTCTTATCAGGTAGGATGTAGTCCAACAGCCTTAAATCACAGAAGGATTACGTTCTTCAACCTGGAGACAGCACACTGCTTATGTGTCCTGCTGAGAACCATAATGATTGTGGCTAGACATGTCATAACATCTTCAGAAAGGCTAGGACTGAATTGTTCAGACCTTATGATGTATATTGTATTGGCAAAATGTACCCCCAAAATGTACACCATCAGCTGCATTCACTATCAAACGTGAAGTCCCCCTCTCATAACTAGTTAAAGTGCCCTTGTAGGAAAACATTCACAACAAGCTGAATTGACCCTGAGTAGCAACAGGGAGAAGAATCAATCAGGAACCTGTGGCCCAGTAAACCAAATTGTTTCTATTCACTGACCATATCTCAAAGACAGTGTGGCTAGCTAATGACCTAAGAGGAATGGATAAATAATACTAAGATCACATGGATGGGTTTATCTACAACATTCCAACATCACAATGTGACTGCCTTTTTCTTGTCTTTGAAATGTAATGGGCCAAAGATACATGAGCTCTCATTTTGCTTTTGTTCACGCTGATCCAGCAAAGTTGGAAGCCCAGTATATACTGTTTACTGACTGCATGCAAATAAAATTATGTTATATCTTCTAAGGGATTTGATTGCTTTAAGTGAGCCAGGTATTGGTCATGATAATATTTAGGAGTTAACGAATCCATTTGCATACACCCCGTGAGAAAAATCTTGATTTTTTGGGGTGGGGGATGGTAGCAATTTTTAAGATGTAAAATGAATATTTTACTTTACAAGATATCCATTTTGGCCTTTAAAAGCCTCCCAAACTCTCCTTCCTACTAACATCTGGCCCTATCACTCTAGGGGATGCTGAGGCCAGAAATGTGGTGGTAAGCATATGTGGCTTATATAAACTTTATAAGCCACATGTGCTGCTCATCTCTGCTTTGAATGGAAAACTCCACATAAAACACTGAGGTCAATCAATGGAATTGTCAATATAACTTGCTTGAAAATAAGCTTGAACAGTATTCATTTATACAGTATTCAGTATTCATTCATTTTTTTATATCCTGCCTTTATTATTTTTATAAACAATTCAAGGCGGTGAACACATCTAATAATTAATACTAATTTTGGAATACATTTGGAATTTAAAAGCATGCTACAGTACAGCTCTCTCCTCCTATTTTCCACATAAAAACAACCCTGTGAGGTGAGTTGTCCCAAGGTCACTCAGCTGGCTTTCATGATGAAGGTGAGACTAGAACCCACAATCTCCTGGTTTCTAGCCTAGTATCTTAACCACTAGACCAAAATGTGCTTGGTATACCTGAAAATCTGAAGCATTATTCTGGGATCCAACGCTGAAGGAAGATCCATTGAATAAAGATGAATTCAAGGATGAAATTCCAAGTGCTAAGTTTTGAGTTAAGATGCTCATGGAGGGACCTGTAAACTGAATCTTCAATGCCAAGGCATCAATTGTCTTTATAGCTCTAAAATCAAACATGTGTATCAAATTAATTAAAGTAATGAGAATAAAAACATTTTGAGATGTTCTAAAGAACATTTGAAGAAATCAGTGGGCATTATTCTGACATCAGTTTACTTTAACTTTATGCAATTTACTTTAACTATAAATAAAAATTAATGCAGAATATTCAGATTTTTCAACTGAAGCACAGTTCCCTTCAGCTAGTTCAGTGCCTTCAAAATGATGGGACAGAGAACAAAAGCCAGGCCTATTTCTTTTCTCTATCCTTTTTCCTGCTGAAGGAGGAAGAAGTTGCTTCTTTCTCAAGGCTTCTTTTTTCTCTTAGAATGGAGTTTTGAACATACTTTTTAAATGTAAATTATAATAATCCTCAGCGTTTTTTAAAGACCTAATTCAATTTTATTTTTATTATTTTGCTCATAGTAATAGGAAAATCTTGTAATAACTGACAGATACTGGAGAGATATTCAGGACTTTTGATAGTTGTTGCCCCAGAAATACAATTATCGTTATTTACAAGAAGAGATTTATCCCATCTATTAGCATGAACAGAACAGGAGGGAATTTGCAAATGCTTTAATGGGCATTACAATTTTCATTCTACTGCCATGCTGGGAGCCATGATTGCTCCAAAATGAATGTATCTCTTTTCTGGGCATCTGTTCCTTTAGACTACATTTGCAGTTAAGAGTTAATTGATATTACTTGAGCAATTGTCTTCTAGTAATTTGATTCAATGAAATACTTTTGTGCTTGTATCTAAAACTAGAGAACTTTATTAGCACCACTAGTGTATCCTGTCATACTTATCTTTTATCTATCTTTCCTTTTGACTTCTTTTAACTGCTATGATCCTAGATTAAAAACTGATTCAATATCAAAATAGCAGATTTACTGTCAAGCCCATGAATTGAGATGTTAATAATCTTAAAACTGGGTTTCATTTCTTTATTGACTTGAATAATTTACTTGGATAGTCACCTGAAGAGATAATTCTAAATTTAGAAAAAGTTTCACACTGTCTATATGTCTTTGATAGACTACCAATATATATTTTGAAAAACTTTGCATCACATCCATAAATCCTCTTTCAGTAACACTTACTCAGAAGATGATGCAGCCAATACATTATCAGAACTAGTTAAAATATTAGAAAATATTGTGATCATGGTAGAACCCAAAGATTCATTGATTTCTTCATCATTCACAATTTTTTTTAGTTTCTGGATCACATCATTAACTTTGTCTGAAGTCAACTGCTGTCCTTCTCCTGTAAGATTCAGTAGCTGATTGGCTATATCAGCAGCATTTTCTGAAAGCATACAAAGAAAACAATATATGCCAGTTCATCCCAAAAAAAGTTCCTTTCCAATTATAGCAGATTCCTTACAAAATACAAAAAAATCTGGTGTCCCAAATATAGATGGGTTTTGATTTTGGTCTAAAGTGGCAACTTGTTCTATGCTTATCCTAAAAAGGAAAAGGTTTCCCCTGCCAGTTGTGGCTGACACTGGGGTGCCAGTCGTGGCTGACACTGGGGGGGGGGGCTGCTTATCTCTGTTTCCTAGCTGAAGAGCCAGCATTTGACTGAAGATGCTTTCGTGATCATGTGGCCACCACAACTATATGCTGAGGTGTGTGGATGCTGTTACCTTCCCACTGAGGTGGTATCTATTTATCTGCTTTCATTTTTACATGCTTTCGAATTGCTAGGTTGGCAGAATTAGGCAGACAATGGAAGCTTACCCTGTTATGCAGTGGCTCTTGAACTCAAGTCACCAACCTTCCGGCTGACAAGCCCAGTGTCTTAACTGCTTGTGCCACTGCATGCCCTTATCCTTATCCTAACCAAATATCATTACTTGGTAGCACTTTTTTTACTATAAAGCACAAGTTTTCACAAGAAACCAGAACAACTGAAGTTTTAACCTAATCAACACAACTTACGTATATTTGAATTTATAGAAATGTTAGAGATATGACAACTGTTTCAACTCCAAAACATTTTGTCATTGAAGCAGTTGGTTCCAACTGGAAACAATATATATATATATTTCAATAATTTAATTTTGAGTTCAAACATATTTCAGCTCAGAACCAAATTGCCATTTTAAGAAGTGTAGTTTGAAATATTCTCTTTGGACTATTTTGGGAGCTTGTGTTCAGGTTGCTTTTTCAAACATTTTCCAGTCTAGTCCTTAGAACAACAGGGGGTAATTATGTCTATGTTGTTCCTGGTTTAGACTGGGTGGTTCATGAAGGTGTCAAGTAGTTAAGCACATGGTCATACCACTGTCTGGTTTTGGACAGGTCTATTGAGCACTGGGATGTGTATGCATTCAGTGCATATTTTGTGTCCAACTGCAGTAGAGCTTCCAGAGTCCCATTAGAAATGCTAAGATTGGAGATGGCTTTAGATTATTGGGTGAATGAATTCTGATTCAGTTCTGTGCTGTTCAGCTGCTTCTGTGCTGGGCGTTTTTGATAGTTTCTTTCATCCTCTGAATTTTGGAATTCATTTGTTTTGCCTATCAGTTACAGAACTAGTATTTTGTAGTTTTTGCTTCTATATTATGTAATTTGTATATTTATTCATTCAATTTAATAAAGTTCCGTTCATTGCTTATAAGGCTGCTGCATCTTCCTGTTAATGATGCACCTCCTGTTGCTTTGTATGTGATAGCTCAAATAGTTGATGGGGAGATGAGCTCACCTGAGGTAATATGCTGGATGAATGCCTCAAAGGATTTATTTAATAAATTTAAAGATTTATTAAATTTAAAGTTGAGAGGTGAGAAGGGAAATAGACACTCTGATCTGATTGCTGCCTTAATTCTACCAGTACACCTATCCTATGGGAGATTTTTTTTTAATTTTTAAAGCAATTTTTCTGCATGTTGGTTGTCTAGTCAGCAGGGACTGCCACCCAAATTATTCATGTGGTCCTGGGATAAAAAAATGGAGTGAGTGGGTTTGGGCCAAGTTCCCAAATGTTAAATATATTTTGAGTTTTCTTCAGTAGGAATAAATAACCCTCAGTCAGACAGAATATTCTGAGTAGAGGATAAATTTATGCTTTAAAAAACAAATCCTGTTTTGTGCATATGAGCATTTGAGTTTCAGCTTCAGCATCTGTCCTTCCAATGAGCAATCAGGGTTAATTTCCTGTAGGATTGACTCGTTGATCTCCTTGCAGTCCAAGGGACTCTCAAGTGTCTTCTCCAGCACCACAATTCAAAGGCATCAATTCTTCGGTGCTCAGCCTTCCTTACGGTTCAACTCTCACAACCATACATTGCTATTGGGAAAACCATAGCTTCGACTTTATGAACCTTTTTAAATGCTTTTTAATATGCTGTCCGGGTTTGCCATAACTTTCCTCCCAGGAAGCGTCTTTTAATTTCATGGCTGCAGTCACCATCTGCAGTGATCTTGGAGCCCAAGAAGGTGAAATCTTCCACTGTTTCCATTTTTTCCCCTTCTATTTGCTAGGATATCATGGACCTGGATGCCATGGTCTTATGTTTTTAATGGTGCGTTTCAAGAATTTCAATCATGCTCTTAGTCTAAAAAACTCTGCATAGTTCTTCAGTAAAACATTTAACAGTTTTACATCAGCAACCAATATCTAAAACAACTTGTAGTTTTAGAGGCCCAGATATTTTAGAAGCTTGGAAAAGAAATACTCAAATGTATCTAGATGGAACAGACAGGCAAATAATTTACCTGTGCAGTTTCTAAGATCAGGAGTATTCCAATATGATGTGTAATTTTCCAGGTTCAGAAAGCTAAAGAAAAATAGAACAGAAAATATAATTAGCAATCAATACATTCTTATGAAATCACATAAGTCCTTCTGTGTTGTTTTAAATCCTCTGTATCTTTTACTTCTTCACTTTTAAAAACCTGTATTCTGTCACTTCTTAACTGCATCTGCAGTATATTTTATCTTAGTCTCACCACTAAGCATTTCACAATTTTTGAGCTTTTACCATGTTCGTGATGCAATTTGAGTAGGATTGTCATGGCAGGTAGTGGTGACAGTCTCTCTTGGCCCAGTTTCTTTCCAAATATAATTTAGAGGGAATTCTTGAGCCTCACATTTTTCTACAAATGCAAATAAAAAGCAATGAATCGAAAAACCAACATCAACAGCAACACTGTAACTTTCTAGTAAAAATAGTTTAAATTCAGTTGTTTTAAATAAATCTATTTTTATACCAAGAAATCATCTAGAATCTGGGAGAAATTAATGTATATGTAATTTTGAAATCTATGCATTTTAAACTATTTATTTGTATCCCACTGTAATTATTTTTATAAATAACTTAAGGCAGAAAACTCCTTCTATTTTCCCCACAGCAACAATCCTGTGAGGTGAGGTTGGGCCGAAAGAGTTACTGGTCCAAGGTTACCCAGGTGGCTTTCATGGCATAAGGAAACTCATGGTTTCCTAGTTTCTAGCCTGTGCCTTAATCACTAGATCAAACTGATCAGTTGTAATGTATCAAGAAAGTTCGGAATTGAAGACCAAATCATTCTAAATCTCCTCATATTGGTGGCTTGCAATGCAGTATTCAAAGTTCATTATTGCTCAATTCTGTTATCTTTTTTCTCTTCTAAGCATGGGCATTGCTCATGTAATGCTCCATTTCAAACTAACACAGATCTGGCTTTGCCTGAATTCTATTATTGATGCAGTACTACTCCAGGGCCAGTGTCCCGGATATTAATTCCTTCCCAGGTCAGCCACTAATTCCTTCTATAGAACTTTCCTTGAATGGCCAGCTGAATGTCTGAAGGAGAGATCTGGGCATGGGTCATAGGGCACAGGAAACTGAAAATATTCAACACAAAAGAGTACAGAACTTTTCTCAGTCATAAAAACTCTCTACTTTTTCTTTTAATTTGTGAAGAAAACAAGTGCAAGTGACTTCAAGAAGCCTGTTTTCTCATTTAGTTTCTGCTGTACTATTTACTTCTACCAGAGCCAAATTAAAGGTGAAGTTGAAGAAAAAATGTTTAAGATAAAGGAAATGCTTTGAAGATAATTTGGAAGAAGTGCTTTGGATCTCAGGCCAGTACACTAATCTTCTGATATTCATTGAAGCATTTCAAGATGTATGTCTTCAATAGGATTCTTAATGCATTTTTTCAGCCTCTCACAGAAACATGAAAAATGACAACTGTGAATGAATCAACAGCAGAGAGATGCTGTGCTAATGGTTTTGCACAGTTTGAAACACTTGTTATAGATTATTTTCAAACAATGAACAGAACTGGTAAACCTATTAATTTTGATTTTTCATATTTTACATCTGATTTTACTACTTTATTGTCTTCTCCTACTTAGTCAATTTAGAATAGTTAATTCCTTTAGGCATAGTATTATACATAAAACTACAAACTAAAATAACATTTATGAAATATGTTCTTATTTATTTGTACACAGCTTTTATTATTTTTACAAATAACTGAAGTTGGCAAACATATCCAACACACTTTCCTCCTCCTATTTTCCCCATAACAACAACCGTATGAGGTGAGTTGCAAGACAGTGAGTGGCCCAAGGTCATGGCTAAGGTGGGACTAGAACTAACAGTTTCCCACTTTCTAGCCTGGCGCCTTAACTACTGGACCAAAACAATATGAGAAAACAAAAATTCTTTCTTTACCAATTGAATGAACATCCACTGTTTGGAGCTTCAAGTTGTCTGTGATAGTACTGTCTTGGAGTTTCTTCTTAATTGTTTGTTCTTCTAAACTTATATTGTTGGTAGAATTGTAAGCTAAAAGTGCACGGACCTCAAAACTGCAAAATAATTACTGAATCAGAATATAGTCTAATAATAAGGTTTTTAAATATAATCAACAAAAATAATGAATCACTCCTATTATCCTAACCCTAACCCTAACCTAACCCTTTATTGGACTCATCAATTTGTCAATTTACATGTCATTTTGGAACATCCTGTTTTATTCTTATGAGTTTATTCTATGATATCATAGCTAATAAATGAAAAGACTTTCTAAATAATTTAATATGGAAGAAAAGGAAGTGTCTAAAAATTATACAGAGTTATTATGTTGAGTAACCTGAAGATAATATAAATACATAGTTTAGCCTTACTCAGATAACCTTAAGTTTTTCATGGACTTGAAATTTCTACTTCCTCTTTTAAAACCTAGATAAATAATATTTAATCTTAACTAGGATCAATGTACAGTAGCAACTAATATTAAAGTCAATGAAAGCCATAAATTCTTGTTTATTGCTTGTTTTAGCTTCTTTTAGTGATCAGATAAATCAGTCAATACCAAAGCAAATAAAAGTGACATGTAATGTTGAGCCATAAAACAGAGCTATTGATTTTATTGCACAATACTTGTCCCTCCTGTTATGCCATTTAGCATTATTTTTTTTAAAAAAAGCAATTTTAGGAAGTTGTTCTGCAATAAGACTGTTAACTGTAACAGATGGTTTTGTTTGATTGGATTTGCTGTTAATATGTTATAGGAATGGCCATACCTTGTAGTAAGAATGTGCAGCAAGCGCATATTTATTGAGCTAGTAAATGACATCAAAGGCAACAAAGCTATTTGCAAAATAAAATGGGGAATTCACATACAGAGCAAAGGGAGCCCTTTGTAATATATGTCTTACCCATGTGACCTAGTCTTGGTCATATGGCTACAACTAGGATCTGTACGATCATTCGGAGAAAAACAGCAGCAACAGCAGGAACAGAAATGTGTGGCATTACTGTGATGTCAAAAATGACATGGCATCAATTACTGATTGCAAATATAGTGATAAGAAAAGAATCCAGGACAAGCTATGATGATTTTAAAAATAATTCTTTCTGAACTCTGCTTTCCAACAGATGTCATTTAATTGGGAAACAGAACTACTGTGGTGGAAAAATTAGACACCTGGTTACAGTAACAACTGAGAAAATATTGCATTTGTTCAAAAGTTAATAATATATTAACAATGTGTTGTCACTTTACTGTTGTCCAGGGACCTTTTTATGCTGCTCCAGGTACAAAAACACTATGTAATTCAGGAGCTGGCAAACATACATCTGTCACTGGTGTATGATTAATGCATTCTGAGCATTAAGTGCTTTTGATCATTTTAATGGAAATTACTAAGTGATGTAAGATGAACAAATGCTCATCAAGCCATTCTGGAGTTTAATAATCTATGAGAACTTTTCCATAACTCTAATTTGAGTAGTCTGGTTTTCAGTATATTTCAAAGCAAACAATTTTGAAACTGTTTCCAGTGGAGTAGCTGTGGGATTTTTTAATGGAAAAATGAAGTCTTGTGGCACATTCATATTACTGTAGTTATTTATTCATATTCCTCAGAAGCATGTGATCTTAGATAGAAAATGTTTCTGGTTCTATGCTGATTTCATGAAAAATATATCTGCTGTCTGTATGATGCTGATGTATATGTGTACAACAAGCTTCGGGAAGTAGGTCCTTTATAAAATTCATGCATAAACTGATATCTTATCTATGGAGCTACTGGATGCTTCCTAAACTTTTTTATCTTTTCCAGCAAATCATTCTCAGAGGAGGAATTATGACATTGGCTGTTTCCATTTCATTTACCTTTAAGCAAGTAAAAGAAGAGTAGCTTGAAATGAAGACTTGGGAAATAAGTCCCATGTTATTACCATAGAAAATTTCTTGACAGATATAAATCAAAGCAATTATATTACTGTAGTATTTGATAAATATAACAAAACTGCTTGAATTATTTCAGAGCTTTTATGATTTTTTTTCCTTTAATAAATAAATACTACCTTTACTACCTTATTTATAAATAAATAATACCTTTGATGACCAATGTTCCTCTTTCCTCTTGATCCATTTTTTGTGGCACTTGGTTCAATGCTATGAAAAAGACATATTTTTTAGAAAAGCATTTTCTGGAGAAGATAGTGTATTTTCTTTCTCTTCTATCAAGTACTTACCTTACACTGACCACACATACAGTATAATTCCAATGCTCCATAGTCTGAATTAACTGGGAAATAGAAAAATAATGCAAAGGTTAAAATGCATAAAATTGCTTCAATTAAATTTTAATTTAATTGACACATTTATCTGCTGCTGATCTCTCTCATGAAAAACTCTTGACGGCTTACAATGAACATTACAGCATATTACAGTGAACTTTACAGCTTATTAGCCCTTCCTCCTAGCTGACTGGCGGTAATCACATCCAGAGGCTTCCTCTGCAGATTCACGAGCTCAAGGAGGTCCAGCACCGACTTCCTGCATCCCTTGCTGCTGGCCAGCTTTTTCCCACCAAAGTGGTATCAATTTATCAATTTGCATTTTTACATGCTTTTGAACTGCTGGATGGGCAGGAGCGGGAGGCAAATGACTCAACCCATCATGAAGTGCTATGGCTTGAACCACTGGAATGCTGGCCATTTCTGGTCAACACAATTGGTATCATTAAGCTGCTGCGCCACTGCGCTTCCTTAATTTTTGCATTAAGCTCTTATATGAAAATTCTCTGAGTTTATTTTCATATAATTATCATTATTATAAGCACCATCACCACCACACCAATCATACTGTTCTCTTTCATGTTATGCAAAGTGCAGAAAAAGAGTAAGAAATAGTAAGCTAAGGAAATTACAGAGGGGTTTTGGGGGAGGAGATTCCAGGAGTGAAGACTAAGAAAAGCAAAGACCAGCATCATTCACTATATCTCTCTGCCCTTGCTTCTATTACACCAATAAATACATTTTTTTTGTTTTTTATCATATTTCCTCTTGAGTTAATTGTAGGAAAAAATAATCTTTAAAAAATAAGCCATAGAACAACATGCTAGGGAAATCCAACAAAGTTAACTGCAGAAAATCAAGAATTCTAAAGGGCATAGCAATATTCCATGGTGAGAATGTTCACTTTCTGATTATACTTTTATTATCAATAAAAACATAATATTTTTATACTTTTACTATACTTATACTAATATTAAATACATAAAATCAACCCTGACTGTTCATTGGAAGGACAGATACTGAAGCTGAAGCTCAAATACTGTGGCCATCTAATGCGAAGAAAGGACTCATTGGAGAAGAATGTGATGCTGGGAAAGACTGAAGGTGAAAGGAGAAGGTGTTGGCAGAGGGTGAGATGGTTAGATAGCATCGTGGACGTGATGGGCATGAGTTTGGGCATACTCTGGGAGGCAGAGCAGGATAGGAAGGCCTGGCATGTTACAGTCCATGGGGTTGCAAAGAGTCGGACACAACTGAACAACAACAAAAATTCACCTTAGATGTAAAAGACACATGAGACATAAAACTGGATCTTGATAATATAACAATGGAAGTGATTCGTAGTGACAGAAATCTAAATATGAGAAGAAATCTACATGAAGAAGGCTTAGCTGGGTCTTACTCAAAAAAGTCCCAATGGCACTGTTGGAAAATTTATAATCTTTGAACACTACTAATCGAGATTTCATTTGTCCTTAACAATTGGTAATCCTTTAAAACATTTTAACAATGAAATACAAAAAAACTAATAATTACCACCAGGAACAAAACATTATAATTATAAAGCGACAGTAAATCTATACAAACTGTGGTGAATAAAATAAACTAAATATGACAAGGGAGAGAGCCAGTTCGGTGTAGTGGTTAAGGTGCCAGGCTAGCATCCAGGAGACTGAGTTGTAGTCCTGCCTTGGGCACAAAGCCATCTGGGTAGCTTTTGGCCAGCCACTTTCTCTCAGCCCAATGTAGAAGGTAAGGGCAAATTATTTGAAGGACTTTCTTTTCTCAGCTAAATTTACCCAACCACCAGAGTGGAAAGGCAGGTTATGTCTCTCTTAAGGAGGTCCATCTGGTAGTGCCAAGAAGAAGAGCCTTCCTCACTGTGGAATATCAACCTTGTGGAAATAAGTTTGGCTCCTACTTTGACATTCTTTTGAAAGGTACTGAAGACATGGAGCCTACCAAGTGGTTGGTCTGATTGATGTTACCAGGAAGTCTGGGGGTTTATTAGCTTTCATACTGGAGTTTTATTTCTGTAAGCAGCCCAGAGTCACTATATGTGAATTGGGCAGCCATATTAATTTTTTTAATAAATAAAAATAAATACTTCCTAACATATTGCCAAGAAAATTATTGCCTAACATATTGCCAAGAAAATTACCAGGAGTCAAAGGGACATACAAATGTGACAAAAAGGCCTAACAGAAAAAAGATCCATATAATAACTATGGATAACAATATAAAATTAATTTAAGCTTATCTTTAAAATCCAGACCATACAGAAATATATTACATTTTTGGAACCCAGAGACTTTGAAAAAATAGATAATAAATACATCCTGGATCCATTACTTAAAATCAGGAAAGTAAACTAATGATGTAAGCTTCTTTATAATTATGTAAAAATTACTCTTTTTTTGCTGTGTCCCAGACTACGTAGCAGCAAATGTTCATGAGATAATTAATTCTATAATTTGGGAATATAAGTAAAAATCCCATATAAAATTTCTTTCCAAAACTGCTTTGACATACATTATGTACTGATTTGAAATCAGTGTGAACCTTATATTGTAACTGGACAAAACAAGATCATATTAGTTAAAGAATTTTCCAATTTTTTACAAAGCTAATATAAAAAAATCTCATGCCCCTACTTTTTAAAACATTTGACAGGTTCACTAAACATGAAATATTTTCTGATTAATTTTATTTTAAAATCATAAGTAAAATTCATATTTCTTAACATCCGGATCATCACCTCTCCAAAATTGGATATTCCAATCCTTCATTCCACAGTTCATATATAGAACTAATACTTTCATTTTATTTTTAAATTCTCTATAAAACTGAATTGTTGGTTTTAGTTCAGGTGCTCCACCTCTTAAATACAATTGCAAGATACTCAGATGTTGCTAAAGCATCAAGGCGATACTCTGATTTAATTCATGTTTCAATTCTATATAATCTCAAGAGAGTATTACACCTAAATTATATTCAACAGATAATTTCTGAAAGCCTTTAACACAACAGTTAACTGTAAGTTAACCCTATAGACTATGTATAATTATGAAGCATGTAAATACAGACAT
>JANHZU010003900.1:12546-24172 GCA_032468055.1 Acrochordus granulatus
TGAGAAAAATCCAGTCCAGATGCCTGTTTTTTAAACTTTGTTGCGATGCAATTACCCTGGACAAGTGAGAGTCTTCATAGACATTAGACAATAGTGATTGTTTCTCAAACCTGCAGCAGAACACATTCAGGTCATCACAGAAGGTGGACAGTCTGCTGTAGCCAGTGATGTTCTATAAGTTTCTCCACGCAGAAGCAGGATTATCAGATGAAAATAGATTTTTCATCTTTTCAGAGTGGTTCTTTTTTGCTACTCTGATCTCTAACACAAATTCTTTTTTAAAAAAAATACATTATCCCAGCAACTCACTCTTGAATATTGTGGTTGGGAGAAGCTGTACTTCCTAATGCAAGTATATTTAGACAAAAGTGTTTTCTTAACATCTTCAATGATGTGTCTGTTGGTACAAATTGTAGAATGGGTGTTTTGCAAACTATATTTAGATAGATCTCAATAAAGTATATGCACACTTTGGGGCGGGAATAGAAAAGCAATGCACTTACAAAATTATATCATTTTATTCTATTTAGTAGAATTAGAGCTCTGGCTGTCATTCCAGTTCTTGATAACTAAAGCTACCATAAGTAGATACTGTAAGTTCTATTGTGTTAGAATTGCCAAATAGATAGAAAATGGAACAACATTAATACCCTTGAAATAGGTTAGTATGTCAGATTCAAGAAGGCTGCTTAATAGTTTTATTAGTCACTAAAGGCTGTGTGACTAGCAGTATTCTTTCAAGCATCAATAGTTTAGGGAATTTGTTTTATTTTTAGAAGAAAGAATTGCTTTTCTTTTTAAAAAATTACATTATCGCAGTCTCAAAATATTTGGATAGCTTTTCAAGATTTAAAATACCCAGCCTTGTGGCAATTCTGTATTGCTTTTTAGAAAAAAAAACCTCTCAGGTTTTATTTGTAGAATTCATGTTATTTCATCTTGACCTGTTTTTGAAAATAATTGCCATCCTTTCCCATATTTTAAAATAGATTACATTGGCAAGCAGATAATAATGTAGCTCTGGAGTACATCTGTGCATGAAATACATAATTTGAAGTTCAAAATTTAGAAGTATGAAAGGTCACCCACAAAAGTCAGAGTAAATTTAATTATTTTTAAGATTTATAAGGTCACTCAACTCAGACATGACTCTGGGTAGCATAAAGTGTAAAAACAAAAATAGTTAAAAAACCCATTTAATAATAAACAACATATAAACGTAAAATGGTGACCAAACACATATCAAAACAACCACAAGGAGGCTAGCAACTCAAATATTAGGTGGCTACTATACCATAAGACATTAGGTGGTAGCCATGTTTATAGATTACCAGTAAGAGAGGCATTCTCCGGGTCCCATCCGCAAGAGAATGCCATCCGGCCTGGCCCAGGAAGAGAGCATTTTCTGCCATGGAGTCCACCCTGTGGATCATCATTCCCCCAGAGATTAGTCTTGCCCCAACCCTGCCGGTTTTTGCAAGGCATTGAAACCCTGGTTTTTCCATCAAGCCCAGGCTGGGCCACCTACATTTGCCCCAGCCACCTAACGTCATGCAAAACAATGAGATGGGCAATATATAAATGCAATAAATAAAAAATAAAGCATGGGGCCCTGGTACTGTGGTATGTGTGAGCATTTTTGTATTAACTGTGGGTTCTCTGCTACTATGTTATTTTATGTTACCTTTATTATTTTAAACTTGATTGTTTATTTTTTAATTCTGTTTTTTTACTGATAGCTGCCCAAAGTCATGCTTATGAGGTGACTATATAAATTCATTCATTCATTCAATTTTTATCCAGCTTTTATTCCCTTATAAGTTATTCAAGGCAGTGCGCATGCCTAATAATCCTTCCTCCTCCTATTTTTCGCAACAACCCTATGAGGTGAGTTGTACTGAAAGAGAGTGACTGGCTCAAAGTCACCCAGCTGGTTTTTCGTGCCTAAAATTAGCAGTGGTAATAATTATTCCTAAGTATTCAAAAGAGGGTAAAAATTGTACAGCAAAATATAGGACTGTTAGCTAATACAGTATAATTAATGGACATGTGGGAAGCTATTTGATTTTATCTCTAGAATCCTTTTATTTGATGACCTCAATAATTCCACTATCAATCTACATTTTTATTAATATAACAGTTATTAACATATATTTTATTAATATATTATTGCTAATTTCAGTAAAACCTAGATTTTTGTATGACTGACTTAATCATTTTTGATGCAAATGCTCACTCTTGTTTGGTATTATCGTAGTTTAAAACAGCAGGATTGCTCTTTTTGGAGTAATGGTAAAAAAATCTCAGGAGACTCACTTGGACCATCAACTTCTACACTGAAAATTCTTGAAAAGAAGGAAACAGCTGGCATATAAAGAAATCTTGTATCCAGATGGTTAAGAATAGTGCCTATATATGTATCAAAAATTGCTGTTTTGAATGTCACAAAACCTGCCTGTGAATAAACAATATGGTAGTCTGTCTGTTCATCTGCAAGAAACTCATTAGAATTTTGGAAATGCTTTTTAGAAGTATCTTTCAATTCCATGATAGACAATTTTGGAGCATACTATATGTTTTATTCCTGGCTGGACACACACAAACAAACAAAAACAGTGGCTGCAAACACAAGCAAGAGAAAAGTCCCCAAAGTCAAGCAAGCTTGCCTTATTAGAGTCCCAAAGTCTGCAAGTCCAAAATAGCAGGTAAAAGAGTAGTCAGAGTGAGGTCTGAGGGTCAGAGCATCACAGAAGTTTCAGCACCTGGTTCAGGATTCAGAGCCACCTTGATTACTATGAAAAGTTTTCTAGAGGGATGATGCTTTTGAGAGGGAATAAATATTTTGTGGGGGGTGCAGTGGCCAAGGGGTTGAGAAGCCAGGAAGGTCAGCTAGAAGGTCGGCAACTCAGCAGTTCAAGACCCAAGCACTGCAGCGTAACAGGGTGAGCTGTTGTTTGCCTCGTCTGCCAACCTAGCAGTTCGAAAGCATGTAAATATGCAAGTAGATAAATAGTTACCACCTTCAGTGGAAAATGTAACAGTGTTCTGTGCTCCTTGGCATATAGTCATGCCGGCCACATGATCACAAAAACATTTTCAGACAAACACTGGCTCCCTTGAGTTGAATCAGAGATGAGCATCTCCCGCTAGAGTTGGCCATGACTGGCAGGGGAAATCATTACCTTTTACCTAAATATTTTGCAATTATCATTTTCTGGTTTTCAGGGATATAGGTCCGAAGTCAGAGAGTGAGATTCCAAGATACACTGCCAGGTGCAAAAGACCAGAACCAGGGTTCACATTACCTGATTTATTGTTCCAGTTTATTTACAAGAATCTACTCGACTAACATTCAAGCCCCTGCAGGTGTCTGATAAAGTTCAACAGCAATCAGGCTGGACATTGTCCATTTGTAGATATGCAGAGATCCCAGACTAATGCCTTGTCTGACTCCTCCCCCTGGCTCTGCCATCTCTTCTACATCCACTGGCTTTTGTGAGGGGAACAGACAGTCTTAAGCAGTCCTGAATCCCTTACAAAACTTGAAAGCATGTGCTCAGTAAGCAAAGTCCAAGCAGCATGCAGAAGTTTGGCAGGACATGGTTGTAACATAGTACAGCGTTTCCATGTCCATGGGTGAGAATTCAGGGCACAACAGAGAGAATCCCATGAATGGCCTGGTTGTTCCCATGAAGGGAGCCAGGTTAGCAGTTGCTCCCTTTAATCAAGCCCATGCTAGTGAAGCCCATCAAATGCTGAAACTATATGTAAGGAGACATACTGAGTACTGTTGCTGTGCGCATTGGGGGCTTTTTTCCAGCTTCAATTCCTTGTCCTTCGAAAAGGGAGGCTGCTGCTGATAACTGCCAGGTGGATCAACTCAGGTTAAATGAGTGCTCAGAGTTTCTCATGATGATATCCAACCAGCTTGCCCAAAAGGCTCCTCTTGTCTAAGGTTCCTTTGAGTTAATGATAGCCACGTCATGCTCTGCCTAACTATTGCAGCTTACAGTGCAATAATTCAAAATATTACAGATAACAAGATTCAAAAGAAAAAAAATACATCTTCATAAAGTAAAAAGAATTTTTTCTCAGTTACTATAAAGCAAATTGCAGAGTAATTAATAGGCATGGGATATGTATAAAGAGAGATATCCAACAGTCTTCCGTAAATTGCAAAACTTGCACAGAGGAAGAAAGAACTCCATACAGAGAACAAACAAACACAAATGACTGATTATAGAAGGCTCCCTGAAGCAAATGCCTCTGCTTCAATTTCTTGGACTTGGAGATTTCCAGTTCTTCATCAGAGGCTGCTGGGAAGATGGAGGCCCCCTTCCTTATCCCACATTTTTCTAGAAATATCTTCTTTGTTTTAAATAGGCCAAAACTTGTCTATATCCAGCAGAGGAAGGTCCTGGGGTAGCAGCCTGTTTGGGGAATATGGATAGTGAATCTGTACTCTGCAGTTTTAAGGCAATGAAAACCTTAAAACACTATATATATATTTTTTAATGAGGGTTTGAGAAAAGAGCTTCAAAGCATCCTAAGTAGGTACACAGATCCTGATTCACAACATTTTATTCATCCAAGTAGTGTTTTGCAAATGCGCAGAAGCTGATTCCACCAAAATGAAATGGCCAATCAAATCAGACTGGCCTTACACCCGCTGCTTTTCAATGATGGTGGTTGACTCGAGCTGTTCACACTGAGTCCTTTCAATATTGTCATTGTGACAAGGTGAGAATAAAGTTTAAAAAGTTAAATTGAAGTTCCTCATTTAACTTTAAGATGAGTTAAGTGTGATCTATGCAGATTTGCTTTCTCTTGTACAGTCTTTATGTCTCTCATCTGTCCTCTAATACTTTAACCAAAGGTAGTTCCACCGCCATTGTTTTCATTCTTGAAAACTTCAGAAGTTCTTTGAAACACTTTGAAAGTGTCTTCTGTTTACTTGAAATGTCAAGAATAATGGAAACAATTTCCATGGTTCAAAATGCTGCAGGTTAAGAAGCAACACAAAGAGCCTCCATTTAGAACAGAGAGAGAAAAAGGGGGAAAATATTGCATAGCCTGGGACTACCTAATTAAAACATGAGCCTGAAAAGAGATATAGTTGTTTTAATGAGGTCCATATGGAAACCTGCAAAAAATATACAAAACTGCTTTAATAAAATCTGAAAGACACTGTGCTCATGTGAGATCAAAAGCAAGTGTGCCCTATTTTCAAATAAACCATCTTAGCTTTTCAGTTCTGCTGACATGGTAGGAACACAGAGATCCAGAACTGCTTTAATCTGGCACAGGTTAGTCATGTAAAAGTTTCCTAATTTTTCTTCTATTCAGTAATTCATTTAAACTGCTGTTATGTTTCTGTTCTGTTTTTCCTGTTATAAACAGTAATGCTGTGTTAGGCCACAGGAGGGTACTGCCATGTTATTAATGTAACTGAGCGATTTTTCCATGCTGCTACAGTAAAAACATGTCTAATTCTTAACAAAAAGCTCCTGATACTAGACAACAAAGTCTTTATATCAAACAGCTTTTCATAAACAGCCAAAACTTGTTCATAGGGTCTTTCTCTTGAAAAGACATATTTTTAAAGGAAATTCTGATTCATCATCTAATTTTCTATAGTTATTGCACCTTTATTTTTTTACTAGACTAAAAGAAAGCATCCTGATAAAATTGCCACACTCTAGCAAAAAGTGCTGTTATAAGTGCAATCCAGTAGATGTCAGTGTTATGTTTTTAGTATACTTTTTATAAAGGTTTACTTTATAATTACAGTACTAAGAAAAAGTTACTGCTGTTTTGCTCTTGGAAGCTGGAATTGATCTGTGATTCTTTGCGACAACTAGACCAATCATTAAATCACAAAAAGAAGTTCAGAGTGATGGAAACAACTATCTTCAAGCATTAAATACACCTGATGATTAAATTGGGTAAAGCTTGATATGGTATGATGGAAACTATGTTTTTGCAATACAAAACATAGAATAAAATGATATCAGCAAAACTCTGCTTGATGGCCTCTCCTTAAAAATATAATGCACCTGTAACAATTATCCTTCCTGTATCACGATTTACTTTTGCTAGCCAATGGGATGACCTTCATACTTGCTGGGATTATCTATTCTTGGCATATTTATTAGGTGGTCTTTGCTTACTCTTTTAGGAATATCTCCAGCCCCATCATGATGAGACAGCATAGCAGGACTTGAGGGTTATAAAAAAATTATGATCCACAAGTGAGCATGCTGCTGTTTAATTAAGAATCAAAGTTTATTTTTGTTTACCCTGAAAATAAACACTATTTTTCTCAATAGAAGTTGTTCTGTATCCTGTCTAAATCTATTACTGTCCTGTACGTATGATATGATGGAAAAACAGTTGCACATGAAAGACAGGTTATACTAGGGCCCATGATTGTTATGCAATAAAATCCATACTGAAAACATACCCAGTTACGAGTCAACACAGAACATGACAGTGAAGGTTGCTGCTAAGGTCTGGAAACTTATCATTTCCATATTTTTAGGCCATGTATGAACTTGTCTTAATAGAGCAGGTTTCATTGTAAGTGCTTTCTCTCCCTTATCCAACTCAGAAAAAGCCGCAGAATACAACCCAAAAAGTGGGTCTTCTCAGCAAGTTTGTGGTAGAAACTGTTCTCTAGATTAAGGGAACGTTATTTCTCATATTTTGACTCTCAGGCATAAAAATGAAGTGCTAGAATTTTAACTGATGCAGATTATTTGGAAAATATCTTTGTCCACTGTGAAAGAGCTTCAGTGGAAACTTCTTTACTCCCAGACCTAAATTACATTGCTGGCATGCCACCATGCTTACTTCCAAAGTCCCAACAGTTAAACACTGAAGGACCCCCTGTTTCTATTGTACCATACTTAAAGCTTTAAAGTTACTGTATCTGCTTTAAATTGATGGCTCATCAGGAGCGGAAGTGATGTTGCTTGAGAAAGTGCTTTTTATTGGTAATCCTTGACTTATCATTTGTTTAATGCTGATTCAGAGTTACAATGGTATCTTAAAACATGACTTATGATCCATCCTGAAAATTATAACCATCACACCATCTCTGCAGTCACATGACCACAATATGCGCACTTGGCAGTCATCTCTCATTTACGATGTTTACAGTATCTTGTAGTCATCTGATCATGATTTGCGATCTTCCCAGCTGGCTCCTGACAAGCAGAATCAATGGGGGAAGATAGATTTGCATAACGACTATAGTGATTCACTTAACAACTGCAATAAAAGTAGTCACAAAATTGGGTCTGGTCATGTGATGACTCACTTAATCACCACATTGTTTAGTGACCAAACTTCCAGCCCCAAGCCAAGGATTACCTGTATTGTAGCATTCCAGTTTTAGGTGCAAAGCAGTTCTCTTATGGAGCCCCCATCCCATGTATTTTAAGTGTTCTTTAAAATCAGATTATATTCTGTTTTAACATATTGCTTTATATGTTTGATTTATTGTAATAAACCAGAATGCTGTTTTAGGTGGTTATATGTAGAAATTTTAAAGGCATTATGGATGTTCTCACAAAATGGTCATTCATAAAAAGCCTGGTATCATAGAATAGTATAGCTAAAGGAAAATAATCAAAATACAACATGGAGATGATGTGTGAGTTTCAGAATCTATTTCAGAAAAAGACAAATATGAAATGTGAGATCTGATTCCAAATGCAGAAACCCATTCTTTTCTCAATAGCAAACTAGTGATTCTAAAAGATAAGTAACTTCTCCAAGAATTGGAATGGCAAGTAGAAGTAGGAGCTGAACTCCAAATCTATTTTGAAGGTGCATTGTATATTCTTCTGAGTCAAGCTTCTATTCAGGTAATCTTGTGTGATTGGGAACAGATCAGGAAGAAATAGAAGTCTACTGCAGATGCATAAAAACAAAAGTTAAAAAAATTGAATAGAAATCTGCAGTCAGGATTTGGAATGCTTGCAGTATATTTATATTCTTGTCTGAAAATAACCTGGAATATAGTTGTACAGTTGTACATTTGGCATTGGTGCCTTAAAAGTTGCCGTAACATCGGAGCTGATGAAAGAATGAAAATTTAACAAAGCAGGCAAAACAAAAGATACAAAAATCAAGTTTCCATAGACGATTAAACCATTAAACAAAGGGCTGCTCATGAAGAACAACATGTGAGGTTTCTTCATTCTATTGACATCCATCTCTTATTACTAATCCATGCGAGGACATGTTTATGCTGCAAAGAGCAATCACCATCATATCACCATAAACTCTGAAGATCTAGAAATGTCACTCAGGAACCTAGGGACTTAGACAGATTCTTTATCCATATTTTCAGGCCAATTAAGCTGGAAGTGGTGTTTGAATGGGACCTATTAAATTACCCAGTGAAAACTCAGGTAAACATTGGTTTTCAACATTCATGGCTTTTATTGTTTATACTCTGAGACAAGTTTGTTCTCCTAGTACAGGAAGTTAAACACAATTTAATTGGTATAATGAAGACCTGGTGACATGACTCTGGAATATAGCAACTGATGGATATAATTTAGTCAGAAGAAAAAGAAACAATAGAAGGGGAGTAAGAATTACATTCTGCATTCTTAAGTGAGTATCTGCTGAGAACTGTATGTTCCCAACTAGGAACTATATGTTTCTAAGTAAACACCTGCTGAAAAATTCCATACAATAAAATTCCTGATCATGTGGAAAAACATCTGGTTTAAACCAAACAAAAGAATAAAAAAGTACAGTATTTTGCTGATCTGCTATCACCAAACCGTGATGTTAAAATGTGGAGCAGGCCACAAATTTTGGTGAAAATTGAAGTTTGTTACTAAAAAATGAAAAATATGACACTATTTTATTTATCCAGCTTGTATGCTGCCCAATTCACAATGACTCTAGGTAGCTCACAATAATCAAAGAAATTACAATAAAATGAAACATTAAAAAATTAAGATAAAAATGGTTAGTGTGATGAAGGGTGGCTCTCATTTCCCTTAGCCAAAGTCTGGCTGAAGAGCTCCTCATAGCTCTTCTACACAATGGCAGAGTGGGGACCATCCAGATCTCAAGGGGAACCTTGTTCCAGAGTGCAGGCACTGTTACTTTCCAGGTCCTGAAAGATGATACTGTTTAATTGAAGGAAACCTGTGTGCTCTAACTCTGCAGGATTGAATTGGCCTAGAGTGCAAAACCTGGCTTGAAACTCAACATAAAAAAACTAAGGTTGTGGCATCTGATCCCATCACTTCCTGACAAATAGAAGGGAAGAGATTACATATTTTACCTTCTTGGGCTCCAAGATCACTACAGATGGTGACTGCAGCCATGAAATTAAAAGATTCTTGCTCCTTAGGAAGAAAGCTATGGCAAACCTAGACAGCATGTTATTATATTGCCTTGCCGACAAAGGTCTGAATAATCAAGGCTATGGTTTTCCCAGTAGTAATGTATTTCTGTGAGAGCCAGACCATCAGGAAGGCTGAGCGCTGAAGAATTGATGCCTTCGGATTGTGGTGTTGAAGAAGACTCTTGAGAGTCCCTTGGACTGCAAAGAGATTAATCCAGTCAATCCTAAAGGAAATTAGCTTGACTGCTCATTGGAAGGACAGATACTGAAGCTGAAGCTCAAATTCAAATATGTCAAAATACTTTGACAACTTTTTTGACAAATGTCAAAATACTTTGACAACTTAATATGAAGAGAGGACTCATTGGAAAAGACTGTGATGATGGGAAAAATTTAAGGCAAAAGGAGAAGGGGATTGTAGAAGATGGGATAGTTAGATAGCATTGTAGACTCAATGGGCGTGGGTTTGGGTGGACTCCGGGAGGCAGTGCAGGATAGGGAGGCCTGGCATGCTGTGGTTCATGGGGTTGCAAAGAGTCGGACAGAACTGAGCAACTGAACCAACAAAGCACATATTATAGGAGAGCTGTGATCTCTCAAATAACCAGGCCCTATGCTGTGTAGAACTTTATAAGTAACAAGCAGCACCTTGTATAGCACTCGAAATAAACCCATTGGTCCCTCAATTTCCTGCAACAGACTGATCATGATGTCTCTGCAGGGAGGGGTGACAAGAGAGTCAAAAGATAACCAGAGGGTGATCTGTCCACTACAATGGAATGATATTAATATTCTCCACTGCCAAATGACATCTCAACCACCCTAATCACATTAGATCTAATGTGTGGCCATCAATGACTTGGGATATGTCCATGGTTGCCATGAAGGTATTAACTCCTGACCTGGATTCCATGTCAATGGGTGATATGATGAAATCCCCAAGCACCAATAATCTTGAGACTCTATTGCCAACCCAGCAATGTAATCTAGCAGCTCACTCAGGAATGCTTCTGGGCAACTATTCCTTTAAGCCCAACTTCAACCAGAATGTCTTACATCCAGTTATCTGTAGAGCAAGACCATGAGAGCATGTAACATAAAAACCCGGTTTCGTGTAGATGTTATGGTGTTGGCAAAAACTACTGTCATGATAGCATGATATGGTATCTATTCAGTTCATGATATGGTATCTATTCAGTTGTGTCCGACTTTGGGTAACTTTATAGGCAAATGCTTTCCATGCTACCCTGTCAAGCACAGCTTTTTTCAGTTGTTAGATATTCATCTTTGTATCACTTTTGAAGGTATCAAGTCAGTGTGTTCTTTGCCTGCCCTTCTAACTATTCCTAGCATCATTGATTTCTCCAATGAATTTGCATGCATGGCCAAAGTAAGTCAGATTCTATCTTGTGATTTTGGCTTCTAGTGATATGTCTGGTTTTATATGATTCAGCAACTCTCTGTTGGTTACTCTGGCTGTCCATGGTATATGCCATAATTTTCACCAGCACCACAGTTCAAAGTGGTGAAAATTGGTCAGCCTTACTTAGTTTCACACTTATATGTCATAAGGAAGACTTGCTCTAACTAGCCTAATTTTTTGTATTTATATCAGTATCTCTGCTTTTCCAGATCTTATCCATTGCAGTGTAGCCTAAAGTTATTTTGCGTTTGATTTCATGTGTAGAACTGCCATTGTGAACAATTTTTGATCCAAGGAAGATAAATTCTTAAGATAATTCCATTTCCTCCTTGTTGATTTTAAACATCTCATGTCCATCTGCTGCTGTTACCATTACCTTTGTTTTGCTGATATTAAGACTCAGTTCTACTTTTTCACTTTTGTCCTTGATTTTCCAGTTCATTTTTTCCAGGTCTTCCTTATTTTCAGCCAATAGTTTTGAATCATCTGCATACCTCAAATTATTTATGGTTCTTCCCTCAATCTTCACTCCAGAAACAGGCAGTTCCAGATCTAATTTCCACATGATCACTTCAGCAAACATTTTGGACAAAAATGGGGATGAAACACATCCCTGTCTAACCCCCTTACTGATCCTGAATCAATCTGTGCCACAATAGAGTGTTCTCATTGTTGTCTCCTGATCAGTGTACAGTGGTCTGTTAAGTCTGATCAGGTCAATTGGGACACCAAGATTATGCAAAGTGACCCATAGCTTATTGTGTCCTACACAGTCAAAAGCCTTTTTGTAATCAATAAAACACATATACAGATCCTTTTGATATTCA
>JANHZU010003900.1:24272-35721 GCA_032468055.1 Acrochordus granulatus
TTCCTTCCTTCCTTCCTTCCTTCCTTACTTCCTTCCTTCCTTCCTTCCTTCCTTCCTTCCTTCCTTCCTTCCTTCCTCTTTTAGTTTTTACACATTGTTAGTTTTTACATATTTGTAAAACTTTAATTAACATCTATTTTTTAAAAAGAAACAAAAGTAAAGGTAAAGAAGCTATTGGTCTCCTGTAATGAAAAAGGGGAGAATTGGATGATGATAAGAAGGTAGAGTGCATTCAATTGTATATTACATTTGTCTTCTCTCAGAAGCCACATGAAGCCCAAGCTGGCCATCATAGCATCAATAATGGAAGATGGAAGTTGCACTCAGGATAGAAAAGGAGAAGAGAAAGGAAAAGAACATTTCACTGTTACTCTTAGGCCAGTTCTAAGATTAATGGAGGGGTTAAAGGATTGATTATGAAGTCTGCAGATAACACAAAACCTGGAGGAACACCCATCTCTTTACAGGAGAAATGGCAGATTCAGAAAAATTAATAATATACCAAAGATTAAAAATTTTTTTGCATCTCAGGAGAGAAAAATGGAAAGCACAGGTATAAGATCGTGGAAACCTGGATTGGTAGTCGTAGGTATCAATGGAATCTGGATGTTTTTGCAAGCTAAATATGAACCAACAGCATATTCAACTGATAAAATATGTATTATGCTCAAAAGATGTGATTCTTTTTTATTTGTGTCAGAAGCACTTACCAAGGCACTTCTTGATTGAAAGGATATATTGGTGTCATCACCATAGCTCAGGGTATGCCTGGGGGGCTCATTTCAGTCCTGGTTTCCCACTGAAAAGGTGGCACCTATTTATCTACTTGCACTACCTGCTTTTGAACTGCTGCATTGGCAGGAGCTGGGACAACTGATGAGAGCTCATTCTGTCACTCATGTGGCTCATGCTCTCAGGTCTCAAAGTGCCGAGCTACAGACCTTAATGATCCTCTGACATGGTGTCTTAACCACTGAGTCACTATGGTCCACTACTAAGATGGTGAGAGGACTAGGAGATAAATTTTGTGAGGAATGATTAAAGGATTTGGAAATGCTTATCCACAGAAAAGAATATTAAAGTTTAGCCTGAAGGGAGATATATGTGCAATCTTCAAATATCTAAATGATTATTAAGAAAGAAAGAACAACTTTGTTATAGCTCCCCACTCTGTAAGGCTCTGGGCAGCTTACACAATCCAGAAACAATAGAAGAAAAAATTAAAAACACACAAACACACATAAACAGGCAGCCTGGACAAAGCCAACCAATACAATATACTGTATATGTTAGAGTGCTTCATATACATCAATAAATACATGAATCTCAGGCCTGGGAATAGAACCATTATTTAACAGCTTGTCTTAACCCAGTGGAATGAGCGCCATTTTTATCTCTGGAGGGGATGCTGTTCCAGAAGGCAGGGATAGCAACAGCAAAAACATGCTTTCTCACTCCCATAAGATGATAGAATTTAGTAGAGAGCACCTGGAACACACTCACTCTGTGTGAAAGTATTGGACAAACAGAGGGATTTGGGGACAGTTGGTTGCCCATCAGGCTCTATGCCATGAAGGTGATGACAGCACATGAATTGTACCTAGAAGCTACTGGCAACCATACAGTTCATATAGTAGCAGTGACACAAGAGCATACCACACTGCTCACACTTTTTTTTTGTACCAGATATAACTTTTGGATGGTCTTCAAGGACAGCCCCACGTAGAGTACATTGCAATAGGTGATCAAGGCCTGAGTGACTGTCTGAAAGATCTTTGGATTTAGGAAAGGCTGCAACTGCTTTACAAGATGAACCTGTGCAAAGGCCCTCCTGCTCATAGATGCTACCTGCTATTTGATCAGAAATTCTGAATGAAGATTAAAATTTCGTAATTGTAACATCTGTCAGTCTATCATATAATGATATGTTCCTCTTCACCAGAAATCTTCAGAGGCTAGACTGCTGTCTGCCTAAAATGCTTAGCAATTCTAATACTGAGCAGAGGTTTAGAGTAGATGACCTCTGAGGTATGTTCCAACTTTATGATTCTGTGATTTAATCTATATCACAATCCTTGATATATGGCTGAAATTAAAGTTGAAAAAGTGCACTCTTAAAAGAAAAATGAGTTATATTTACCATAAATACATTAAAAACATATAATGCAGAGGCTTGGAATGGTTTTGGAGAGCTTATCCAAGTATTTTGGAGTCTCCAAGTTCTATTTATTTATTAAATTTGTCTGCCGCCGAAATCCAAAGACTCTCGGAAGATAACAACAATAAAAAATACAATTTAAAACACTAAAATAAAATAAAACCATTAAAACCAACCCCTTAAAACAAATAATAAACCCGGCACACTAGCAAGGTGGGCTAAAAGGATTTCAAATATAAAAAGGGGGGTGAAGATGCCTAAAAATTCATCAGCCACCTCCAGGATGATAATGAGCCCCCCTGGAGCCCCAGGCCATCTCGCAGAGCCAGGTTTTAAGGCCCTTCAGGAAGACCACCAGGGAGGGGGCAGCCCTCAGCTCAAGGGGCAAGATGGTCCACAGAGCAGGAGCCACAGCCAAGCAGGCTCTTCTAGACCCCGCCAGCCAAAATTCCTTTGTCAATGGGAACTGGAGAAGGACTCCTCTGCTGCTTCTGGTGGGTCGGAAACTCCCCACGGGAGTTTCATCCCCAGGGTGACATGGTTCCTCAGATAGTCTGGTCGCATGCCATGAAGGCTTTGAAGGTCAATGTTAGCACCTTGAATTGCACCTGGAAGCAAACCGGTAACCAGTGCAGCTCGCGGAACAAAGGTGTTACGTGGGCCAATCTATTGGCCCCCAAAATCATCCGTGCAGCCGCACTCTGCAGCAGCTGCAATGAAAGAATAGTGGGCATTTATTGGCTTCAAGAAATGGAAAGGTCTGTCAAGATCTGCTTGAAGAAACAAAATATGGAGGGTTTTGCTTCCTTTTTTTGTGACAGCTTTAAGAAGCTTGTCCATTGGTGGCAGAAATATGAGCAAATGATGGTAATTACATGGAGAAATAAATACTGATATCAAAAGGGCTCATTTCAAGAATTATTTTCTTATTTTATTAATCACAATATTATTAATTAACTGAAATTATGAAAGTAGAGGCACTGCTTTTTATTTAACCTTCATACATTCCTCCTTTTTAAATTTTCTTGGGGTTAGGGAGGTCTGGGATGCCAAGAAGTAGCTCTTCGTTAAATTACTTTCGCACAGTTTTTTTTTCTAAGAAATTACACAATTTCAAACAATTACTTTACAGTAAAAAAACAAAAGTAAAAAAACAAAATGCCAAAAGCATGGCTTGCACAGATGCAGATCAACTGGATACTGTCCATGATATCTACCCATCATTCATCTTTTTCATATGATTTTAGTAACAGAGCAGATTTAGAAGTGTTCAGCATTCTATGAAACTGACCTGAAATTCAAACATTTGTCTTTGATTCTTTTCTTAAGGCTTTGAGTGAAAGTTCATATCCAAGGAACGTGGCGGCACTCACAGGGAATCCTCGCACTGTGTTTACTGTAAGACCTCGGAAAAAGATCTGATTATAAGAAGAAAGAAAAGGTTATTTCCTTCAGAACCCTTCAGATATTTTGTGAAGAAATTATTTGAACAGGTAAGAAAAATCAGATACTGAGAAACGTCCACTTTGTCAACATTATTTTATAAGAAACATAAAGAGTGAGCTCAGCTAAATAATTTCCCCCAGGTTTCTGCATTATTCCTTTATAACATTACATCTCTCTCTTTTTAACGTCCAATATTACAATTTAAAGGGAAAATATGTAACCTAGACGCAGAATACAAGGATTAAGTAGATTCTGTGCTGTAGAACTATGTCAAGATCAAAGTTTTCCACAACAGAGGTTCCGGTTGTTCAAACATTCAAGGATCTGAAGATACTGTAGATATGTGCAAAAGTCTTAGGCCACTACCCACTTTGTTTTAGCAAAGTTTTAATGATCATCCACAATTATTTTTAGTCAGTGTATTAAGATTCAAACACAATTTTCAGAACAAAATGGCTTCTTCAGGCAAAAGTCAGTATTAAATAGTCACTAATAAACACTTCCCACTTCAGCCTACGGAAGCTGTTTTTTCTGCTTTTTCCTGTTTTTGAATACTGTGTACAAATTTCCTTTATTTCTGGTTATATTCTAACAAAGAGACTGAAAATAATTATATATGGTCATTATACCATTGCTGGTGGTATGGTGGTTGAAGACTTTTGCACAGTGCTGTACGACTATTTGTTCGGTACTGCAGATGGAATTGCAAGCTTGGTGGCACCTTTGCTTCTATAGTCATCTATACCCTGCCCTTTATTACTTCTGCAATTGTGGATCATCATGTTGTTCCAGCCTTCCAGGTTTTCTCAATATATGGCAGTTCGTTGTCATCAGGCTTAGAAGCACTACTCAGATTTCTTAAAACTCAGTCATTTAAAAAACTTTCCTCTCAATGGTTTGTGCCATTTCAGGATTCTCTTCAGACCTCAAGTGAGATGCAGAAGTAATCTATTTCTGCGTCAGTTCCAATTTAATTTAATTTCCTTTCAAAAATCACTGTGACTCCGCAGACCTTGTAGTCTGGTTTGTCATTGGTGTAAATTCTTTCCATAACTTATTTCAGGGTATTGGTGCAAGCCAACCTTACTTTTTTTCCCCTCTTACATTTACTGTGGTTCAGCATCCTATTCCTGAAGCTATTTTTTTATTCCCAGAAATATAGTAAATCCATCTGCTCTATTAGCATATGACCGTGGTCAGAATTATTGGGGAAAAAGAGTTGACTGTAAAATTACTGTTATGCTAATATTTCACCTTCACAACTCACAGGATTTTATGTGTAAAAGAAGAAAGGTTTCAGATTTTTTGGAAAGCTTTGGAAAATTTCAGTGTTTATAAAAATGTAAATAATTTTCCCTCACATCACACCTATCATAATAACTTCCCCCATTTGTTTACAAACCAACAAACGTGTGTGTTTGCATCAAGCTTCCAAGTGGTACTCCAATGCACAAAACCTGAAATGTTCTAACAGACTAATTCCTTGGCCGATGGTGCCAAGCAAATGAGGCAAGCAATAACTCATTCCAGGCTACTTAAAGATATCCAGGCTGTGGTTATCTGTTCTTTAATAACCTCCATGTTGAACTTCTGTTACACTGGATATCAGCTGCTCTTGAAAATTATTTTAAAAAAAACTAGTTAAACTGAAATAATAATTGCTAAAGGGTTGGCTAGGATCTGTCAAATGGTTCGCTACTAATAGCTCTCAAGCAACCAAGGAAAACTGGTTTATAGTTGTATATTTTAAAACACAATTCAAAGGGCTTGTTTTAAATCTATAAAGCCCTTTATAAGGCTTTGACTATAAAGAGTCATCATGCCGAAAAATCTTCTTCAAGAGACTCTTTTTTTAAAAGATAGTGAGGTAGCAGTGATGACTTTTTCAGTTACAACAGTGAAAAACTCCACCCATCTTAAAACTGCCAAGTTTGGACATGCCTGAATTAGAGCATTTTGATTATAAAACATGCTCTTTAGAAAGAACCAATGCACATCTAATAATAGTATTCCAGCATCAAGTAAATTATTATTGCACATCCAATACTATTTCAGCATCAAGAAAATGTGCCCAGAAACATGTTTTTTAGTACATACTCTGCTTTAAACATTATTTTATAATACTTTGTAATTTATACACAGTAACTAACTTGGTTTTGAATTGAAACTGATGACTATGCACTCCTATGCACAAAGACTGTGATTTACAATTGATGCTGAGTGAATTCTCAGATGCTATGTATTGTACTTATTTTTCACATTTTTAAATCGCCTATTTCTTTCTTTGGCCTTACTACCAGTCTGAACAAGACAGAGGTACTTTATCAGCCTGTGCAAAATACCAACCCCAGAGAACCAAAACATCACTGATGATGAAACCCAGCTGACAAATGTAAACAGCTTCAAATACTTACGAAACATCTTCTCGTGTGATGGGTCTTTGCACAAAGAAACTGACTGCAGGATCAATAAGGTCAGTCAGGCTCTGTGGCGGTTGCATACCAGAGTGCTTTATAAACACAATGTCCATATCTCCACAAAACTGCAAATCTACAGAGCTGTGGTTCTCTTTTCTCTCCTATATGGATATGAGCCTGGACTCTGGACCAACAACAGATCCAACAACTGGAGAAATTTCACATTCTGTCCTTGACATCTGTTGGCAAAACTGTATCTCTAACCTTAAGGGTTTGGATCATGTGAAGCCCACCAGCATGAGTCTCTGATTATCAGAGATACGTCATCAGAATAGATGACCACCATATGCCTCTCCAGTTGTTCTATGATATACTGGAGACTGGGAAGAGACCTCGGGGTTGACTGTGTAAGTGCTATAATGACACTGTAAAATAAACCCTATTCTACTATGACATCCAGGGCACTAGAATCTGTGACTGCTGATAGAACCAGCTGACAAGCCCTGTGCTGTATGAAGCCTCCACCAACTACAAAGACAGATACTGCCCAAAACTAACAGAAAACCATACGCGGTGTCACAGAATAACACCCATAGTTATTACAACAAGAGACTTCCAGTGACTTCATTGTGTTATACTTTGCGCTTCCACACTGGAACTGCAGAACCATCTTTATGTCCACAGATGAGTTGTACAACAGTATGTCTTCTTCAAACCCGAAGAACTCTCTGTGTGTGTGTGTGTGTGTGTGATATTTGCTTATAGATCAGAATAGCTAAATTAGTCTCCAGCAAAAAATAATCAACTATTTTTCTTTTTATGTGTCAAATGGATTTCACACTGTGATTTGATAGTAATGTATGAAGCAGAATTCTAAGAGTAAAAGAATTGCATAAATATAATATTGTGCATAGTTTGTGAATTCAAGACCAGGTTGATTCTAAAAATATTCTATTTTACTATTGTGACAATGCAAGAGATGACTCAGTTTTGATCTACGAGCTATTGCTACAGTAATTTCATTGATCCAGCACCCATAATGCTTCCCTCTATAGACAGATGGAAACTCCCATTTCCTTGCCCTGGTTATGTTCCTATAATGTTCTCATGGATATGATAACTGAGCCTAAAACAAAATGGATTTTCTTTCTTGGCATTAGTACTGGGAAGAAAAAATGTTTGCTGATCTAATCCCAAAATTAATGTGAGGGAATCCCCCATCATTAATTACTGATTAAAAAATGAAAGGGAAAGTAGACTGCATAAGCAAATTACTTCCTCAGGTTTTACTCTAAAGTGTCCTGTAAATTAGAGGTAGGTGTTTTTTGAGAGCCACAATCAATACACAAGTTGAGCAAAAAGCAGGACTCAAGTCACAGATGTGAGGGAGGCCAGGATTTTTTTGAGAATGCCTGCGGGGTGTTACAGTTCAGGACAGCTGCTGTTTCAGATATTTTCTTTCTTTTAAAATTATGCTTAGGGTCTGCATTCTAGTGTTCCTTTTGTGTGTGGATCAAGTTAATTTTCTGCCTCAAAATTGTAAGAAACAGTGCCTCTGTGTCTCTGATTTTCAGTTGTGTCTGTCAAAAGATTGTGAGTTCCTAAGGGCGTGGTTATGGGAAGTGAAGATAAAAAAGAGAAGTAGACTACCCTAAGCTAAAGGACAGAACAAGACATACAAGTACTGTATAAAAGTCTTAGGCCACCACTAGATTTGTTGTTTCAGCAATGATATAATGACCGTGTATAATAATGTCTCAGTCTCTCTATTAGAATGCAACCAGAAAACTCAGGAAATTTGTACTTCAAAAACAGGAAAAAGCAGAAAAAACAGCTTCCATAGGCTAAAGTAATAAGTATTTAGGACTATTTAATACTGACTTTTGCCTGAAGAAGGCATTTGGTTCTGAAAATTGTGTTCATTTAAATTCTGTGTACATATTTCCTGTATTTTCTATCTGAATCCTAATGCAGAGAAATAATTTTGAATGGTCATTAAAACTTTGCTAAAAGAAAGCGGGATGATGGTCTAAGGCTTTTGCACAGTACTGTAAATCAGATATAGAGATAGCATTGGAAATAACTCTGGAAACCACATCATAAATATTGTTGCTGTGGCTTGTATGTTGAATTACTGTAAACAAAACAAGAGCCAGAAAGCAATATTTTGCTCTCACAAAGGTTCAGATTGAAACCATGATGCCTCAAAGTGACTAGGGTGAGATTAGTACCTTTGTTTCCATATCCAAATCCAGTCACCTGTTCTCTCTCCCTCTCTTTCTCTCTTTTGGCTGTGGGAATTCAAGGAGGAGGCAGTTATATTTTAATGTGCATACCAGCTTTCTCCAGCCTGGTGATTTCCACATCTTTGAATTTCAAAGTAAGCCTGCTGGAAAGGATTTATGGAATGTTTAGTCCAACATATCTAGCAGGCCTTTGATTAGTGAAGATCATCCATCCATCCGTCCATCCGTCCATCCGTCTGTCTGTCTGTCTGTCTGTCTATCTATCTATCCATTCATCCATGCATCCATGCATGCATGTATCTAAGATTAACTAACTTTTTTAAGGCTGCTGACAGGTACAATCATGTTATTCTATACACACAACCTGTCCTATTCCATGTTAGGAATTTGCAGGGAAATTGCATTCTTCCACTGAGAACATGATGAAACCCTGTGAACACCTGCAGGCAGTGAGAAACTGGTTTTGGAAATGCCCATGGAGACATAGCAGCAAGGTTAATGTGCTTAGATTAATATAAGGTGACAAGAGAGACAAGCTTTAAGGCTTTTTATGTACATTTTTATGGATACTGAGTATGTCTGTTGAACCAAATATTATGCCTGTGGAAAGATAAGTGTGGAGGTGTGGTGATATAAATGTCTGAGCTATATTTTGAATTTTAAATGGGTTCATAGCATGATTGAACAGATGGAGAAGACTGAACAGACAAGAATAACTTTTTGAAAAATAAGTCAATTTACTTGCTTTTTGGACTTAAGATGGTAACTTCATTGATAGATTGTACAAGATCGTGCCAATTCCTTAACCTGAAGCAGAAGCATGGAGAGTGACTCACATAACAACAGCAGAAGAGAAGCCTTGGATTATTTAAATATTATGATTGAATGTGTAGAAAATGAAGAGGTACATCAAAAATTGGCAAAAAATATCATAAAAAAAGAAAACTGAAATATTTAGGACACATGATATGCAATGAGAAATATCAACTACTTGAATTAATTACATAAGGAAAAAGTCAAGGGAAACTGAACACTGGAAAATGATACATATCCTGATAGAAAAGTCTATTTTCATATTTAGGCAAAAAAAAGGTAAGATTCTTATTTCTGGCGATAAGATCAAAAGACCAAACAGAATTACGGTCACCAAACTGCAGCAGAAGACACTAGAAGAGGTCACATGCTTTGTACCCTACAAATTTAGGCTGAATTGAATCAGCCTATGAACTTAACACTATGATAAGAGTGATATAAAAATGGTCTTTTATCACTTATCAGCATATAAAATCATGATGGAGAATAATCAGCTAATTTCCAATTTAAGGCTGCTGAAGAGGCTCCACACTGGATCCTGTGGATTTCCTTTTGTGAGTTTAGAGAGAATGTCAGACAAGAGGGACAATGCAAAATAATACTGTTTCAAAGTAATTTTTATTGAAGCTTAAAAATACAAATATGAAAAACTAATGCAAACACATACAGACACACATACTGTACACATAAGCACATATGTATATACATACACATACATACATACATATATATATATATATATAGGTAAAAGTTTCCCTGCCAGTTGTGAGCTACTCTAGGGGCAGTGTTCATCTCTGTTTTCAAGCCAAAGAGCCAACATTGTCTGAAGATGCTTCCATGGTCATGTGGTCAGCATGATGGATGCCAAAGACACATGGATGCTGTTACCTTTCTCGCCAAAGTAGGTGGTACCTATTTATCTACTTGCATTTCCATGCTTTTGAACTGCTAGGTTGGCAGGAGCTGATGTGGACAACAGGAGCTCACCCTGTTGCATGGCAGCACCAGCTCTCAGTCTTGGGCTGCTGACCTTCCAGCCAACAAACCAAGCATCTCAACCATTTGCACCACTCCTCCTCCTATATATTTTCTTGACTAGTGGCTATAAAGATTTGTTTCTAGATAAAATTGGAGGAGATGAAGAGATTTTACATATGTAATTTTATATTTATATGCATACTCCAATTTATAAATCTCCTCCAATTTTTCTATAAACAAATATTTAAAGCCACATAATTCAGTCCTACTCAAGAAAATCTCTTAAAACTGCTAGAAAAAAAAATCACATATATTTTAACCTTGGTCGAATAAGCCAATTTTGCAAACCTTTGTTTTACTTTTCAAAGTCCTGATGTTTATTCCTTTTAGGTAGTGTCCAAAAATCTGGTTTATTTTCTTTCTCTTTTCTCAAGAATTTCTTCAAAAGTATAACACATGTCTTTCGTAAATCCAAAGTAATAAAATTATCCAAGTCATTTTTCCGAGTTAAAATCCACATATCCAAGTCACTCTTCTGATTTATTCTGTGTCTCACTTAACTATTAAAACTTCAGCCAGTTTCATTTGTAGGTCTTGCATTTGTCTTGGTCAGTATCATTTTTGTAGCCTGTCAATTTAAATCCATATCCAAAGCTGCCTGATTTGAAGTTATATCCACTTCTATCTCTCCTTTTAAGGCCATTTTCACTGTGTCAGACAGTGTAAAGAGAAAGACCTGGGTACATTGTTGTCAAATATTCTTGAATTATTCCAGAGTTAAAATACTTTTCTCCATTCTGTATTAGTGGGTCTTCTTTAATTATAATCTTTAGTTCATTCTGGTTGCCTCTAGCAACCAGCCTTCAAAGTCTCCTCTTATCATGTTTTTCCCTCATTCAGCACATTTTCCCAGAGAGAATTTTTTTACACTTAAAATCTTCATATATTTTAAATAAGATTTTGAACAAATTACAGGAAGTATTCTTAAAACTATTTCAAAATCATAAATTCATCATTTCAAGAGGGGATGCTCCCAGGACTTTTTAAGGAGCTCTAGTCTGCCCCCTCCTTAAAAACCATTTCTAAACTAGTCTCCCATCTCCCCTTTTTAGGGAAAATGATGGAAAATTTGGCTGAGTGGCAGCTTCACAGGGTCCTGGATAAAACAGATTATTTGGACCCCTTCAGATCAGGTTTACTATTGCAGGTCACTCTGTATCAGGCTATCCTTGAATAGATTCAGAAGATGCAACTGGTATAAAATGCTGCTGCCCGGACAGTTCTGGGGGCCCCAACGGTGGCCCATGTAATACGCCTATTGTCCAAGCTGCACTGGTTGCCAGTTTACTTCTGGGTCCAGTTCAAGGTGTTGGTTATCATCTATAAAGCCC
>JANHZU010003900.1:44274-56407 GCA_032468055.1 Acrochordus granulatus
AATCCAGTCCAGATACCTGTTTTTTAAACTTTGTTGCGATGCAATTACCCTGGACGAGTGAGAGTCTTCACAGACATGATGCTTTGAATTGTAATAATAGTTTACTGATTAAGTCAACTGACCATATCAAACATATAAAACCAATATAAAAATTCAGATAAATACAAAAAAGCAAAGCTTCAGAATAAATTATTATCCCTATAGTTGATCTCGGTCTGGTCTAGATGTTCTATCCTCTCTGAGATGGCCTTTGAAATGACAAGTGCAGACTTATTGGTGATTTTACATGTTTAGCCAAGATACTAGCCTATAGCCTATGCATTCACCCATTATTCCAGCACAAAAGCAAACCAACCACATTATGGCCCAGTATCATGATATGAACCCAGCCAAAATAACGTGTGGAGAGTTGACTTCATACCTGCAATGCCACCAGCCATCCATGCTGCAAAGGGAGTGGGAGAAAGACATTCCTCAGAAGTGATCCAGACAGAAACTAATGCGTAAGGAATAAAGTAGAGGCAATATCCTGGAACATCCCTCAGAAGCATGGCAGTCGTACCTCGAAAGAGTCCTGCCAAACCTTCCTGCTGTAGAATTGTAGCAACACAATGAATTGGTCCTCGGTAGGCAGCCCGTACTGAAATGCCAGTTGCTCTGTCTCTTGTTTCCAAGTTTGCTATAGAGGAAATAAAATTTGATTTCAGGGTCAGGTACAAATAATTCCTGTGTGGTTTGCTGTATATATTGGCTGTGTTGAAAGGGAGGGGGATTTGTTTTGATTTTTTTCCCTATTATTTTATTCTTCTTCTAATAACCATGGAGCCATGAAAGCCAGCTGGGTGAGCTTTGGCTAGTCACTCTCTCTCAGCCCAACTCACTTCACAGGATTGCTTTTGTGGGGAAAATAGGAGGAGGAAAGTGTGTTAAAAATGTTCACCACCTTGAGTTGTTTATAAAATGAATAAGTGGAGACAAAGGCACTTTCATACTACTATTTTCTAATATCTAGAAAGCTTGTTTGCTTGTTTATTTATTTTACTTACAAGATTTATATAGCCACTTATATAGCTTATAATGATTCTGAATGGCTCACAACAATCCATAAAAACAATAAAAATATAAGTACCCTTCCCCCATGACATCAGGATGCAAACTCTGCCCTTAAGATACTTGTGTCCTACAAGAAATATATAAATTGTGTCAGAAATATATAAATTTTGGTTTAGTACCATGATGTCATAACATGTTACATCACTTCCTTCTCCCCTACAGTCCCCTTAGACTAGAATGTAGTAAAAAAGAGATAAAGATAATAGAGTCTCTAATGACTGCTCAGGGGTATACCCAAGGAAGTGCCCAATATATAAGTATGAGATTGCTTTAATTGGTTCTTTCCATTTAAAATGAGGAGTCTGATCAAACCCAGTAGACAGAAAAAAGTCATGTAAATGTAATGTAATTTAGTTCAGTTGAGTATTTTAATTTAGGGGATATGATGGAATGTGCAGCTGAAGAAGGAGTTGTGGGGGGTAATTTGTTTTATTTACTAAATGTATATGTCAGAACATGTCAGGAATGTCAGCAGTAGCACCATGGATCCACAGAGACGAGACAGCACATTCCAGACAGAGGCCCAAGACAAGGGACTGCAGTCCTGAACTAGATGGAAGAGGGAGGAAAAGATTCAGGGTTGCTATCTCCAAGGGTATATCTATCAGGTTAGAAGGTTTAACTTTAGTTTGGCAAAATTCTGTCTAGCAGGTATAAGTAAACAAAGAGCTCCCCCAAGTGAGGCACCACCTTGCTGTGGTTGGGGGGCTTATGTGCTCCAAAGAAGATGAGAACTATGCCAGAGGTTCAACCATACTGGACAGATCTCATCAAAGGAGCCAGACAAAGAGTGTCTCCCTCCCATAAAAAATATGAGAAGTAAATTACAGAAATCCATACCAGCTCGGACATTGTCCAGGTTAACAAGGACTGTGCTAGATGTTGTTGGGGTTCCTGGACATCTCGTGAAAAATGGGCTACAGGACTCTACTGGAGAAGGAAATGGCAACCCACGACAGTATCCTTGCCAAGAAAACCCCATGGACAGCAACAAAAGGCTAAAAGATAGGACTCCAGAAGATGAGCTTCTCAGATCAGAAGGAATTATAAATAGATCCAGAAAGAGGGAAATGGCTGGGCCAAAGCCCAAAGGAAACTCAGTTGTGGATCTGACTGGAGGGGAAAAGGAAGTCCAGTGCTGTAAAGAACAATATTGCATCGGAACCTAGAACTTAAGATCTATGAATCAAGGTAAGCAGGATGCGGTCAAACATGAGATGGCAAGATTGAAAGTAGACATCTTGGGAATCAGTGAAATAAAATAGACAGGAATGGATAAATATCATAATTCAGATGACCATTATGTTTATTAATGTGGACAAGAATCCCTTAGAAGAAATGGAACAGCCATCATAATAGTCAATAAAAGAGTGGGAAAAACAGTCAATAAAAGAGTGGGAAAAGCAGTACTGGGATATAATCTCCAAATCAACAGAATGATCTTGTTTCAAATCCAAGGCAAACCCTTCAACGTCATGGGAATCCAAGTCTATGCTTCAACCACTGATGCTGAAGAGACTGAAGTTCACTGGTTCTATGAAGACCTACAACATCTTCCAGAACTCACACCAAAAAAGATGTCCTTTTCATCATAGGGGATTGGAATGCTAAAGTAGGAAGGCAAAAGTTAACTGGAATAACAGGAAAGTTTGGTCTTGGAGTACAAAATGAAGTAGGGCAAAGGCGAACAGAACACACATAGACAATGTGTCAATACCGAAGTCAGATTCATTACATTACTTGCATCCAAAGATGGAGAAGCTCTATATGGTCAATCAAAACAAGATCTGGAGCTGACTGTGGCTCAGATCATGAACTTCTTCTTGCAAAATTTAGGCTGAAATTGAAGAATGTTGGGAAAACTACTATGCCATTTAGGTATGATATCAGTGATATCTCTTATGAATATACCATGGAGGTGAGGAATAGATTTAAGAGATTAAATCTGGTAGGCAGAATGACTGACGAACTATGCACAGAGGTAATACTGTACAAGAGATAGCTTCTAAAACCATCCCAAAGAAACAGAAATGCAAGAAAGCAAAGTGGCTGTCTGATAAGTCTTTACAAATAGCTGAAGAAAGAAGGAAAGTGAAAGGCAAGGAAGAAGGGGAAGGAGAATATAGCCAAGGAGAATAGCAAGGAGAGATAAGAAGGTCTTCTTAAATAAACAGTGCAAAGAAATAGAGAAAAACAATAGGCTGCGAAAGACTAGAGAGCTCTTCAAGAAAATTGGAGATATCTGTAGAACATTTTATGCAAAGATGAGCATGATAAAGGATAAAAATGGTAGGGAACTAACAGAAGCAGAAGAGATTAAGAAGAGATGGCAAGAATAAACAGAAGACCTATACAAGAAATATCTTCATGTCCCTGATAATCAGAATGAGGTGGTCACTGACCTAGAACCAGACATCCTGGAGTGTGAAGTCAAGTGGGCCTTAGAAATTCTTAGGAGAAGGAATTAATGGTGCTAAGGTTTTTGTATGGTTGTGTGGTTTTCTTTTTTCATTAAAACTCCAAACTTTGGGAACAAGTGCAAAACTTACAAAGATATTTTTAAAAAATAGTGAATGGCTGCAATAGTAACATAGTATAATTGTTGCCAAGTTTAAATATTTATAGGTTTGGAAATCCAAATATAATGTAATAGGGAAGTTACAAAGCATAGGTATGTTCTGGACTTACCTGTAGAAAAGGTCTTTGTCTGCATCTGTAGCCTTATTTTCACTAGGTCTACTGGGCAACCAATTCCTACTGAGAAAGCCCCAGTTACTATGCTTGCTAAAGTTAAATCTATTAATCCCGGAGGATGGTTTGGTTTCCCATAGCGATGTTGGCAAATGAACCTTTGGGAACTGCTGAAGACACCAAATACCATTGAATTATAAGCAGCAATGCTGATTAGTGGGAAAGACATTCCCTTAAAAAAACCAGCAACCTGCAAAAAAAAAAAGAATGTGAATAACAGTCCACGGGAGTTGGGCAGTCAATAAATTTAAATAAATAAATAATTGTTTCATTGCCCCTTAAAGAATGTGCTCAAATAACAGCTTTTTAATAGTTCTTTATTGTTGCTGAAAAATTTGTATTCCATTCACAATGTTGCTTATATTTTTTTAAAAAATTATCTGTATGTCCATTAAGATTTTAAATTAGTAAATTAGAGGAGGCTGTGAAGGGCACAGAATACATAAAGTCTAAGAACAGAACAGAATTGCTAATAACAGAAGTTAGATGACTCTTGTAGTTAATGCACTTTAAAATGAAAATAATGGATTAATTTCAGTTCTCCCGGTATCTGAAACACAAAGTGTTGATACATGTTAAAATGAAAAAAATTTTTTAATAAATATTCATAGTTAGACATGAAATTTCTTTTTGAGAGTAAATGTCTAGAAAGATTTTGAAAGGATTAATTAAGAACTTATCAAACCATAGCACTGAATTAGTTTCTATGTGTAGCAGAAATTGGTAGCACATGAGTGTTGCATAAGAAATTCTGATCTGGTTTGCTCCATTGTCAACAGGCTGGACTTAATAGGAGCAAAGAGTATATGGGAATCTGGCAAAGTATAGAAAATTATAATGAGATAATATAATATGAGCTGCATTTAGGAACAACACAGAAGATATTGGAGACAGATTTACTGGATTCTAGTAAAAAGACAGATCTGTAGTTACTAAGGGAACTTCTGTTTTCACCAGGCAATCCTAATTATATTGCTTATCTAATTATTCAGTGTAAGCTAAGAGCTTCCCTGATATCATTAACCAATTTTTATGACAAAGTAGATGTTGATAAGAATATAAATTTATGTACAGAGTCTCTGATTCATAAAAATATTGATGTATTTAGGAGAAGGTGCTCAGGGAGAAAAACTATTTTCAACAGAGTTGGGAAAATTTATATGTTTATATGTTCTTAATTGCCCATATTAATGACTTTTAAACAGCTACTACCACTTTGTACCATATGGCATCATCATATGCTCTTGGGCAGAAGCACTTCTCTAACTTTTTCTCTTCACTAGTTCGTCTGAAAAGACCCACAAGAAAAGAAGTGGGTGGGGAAAGAAAGGAAAAAAAAATATGTATGCAATCTTGATAAACATTCTGGCATTGCAAATACTATGAATTAGAAATATATAGATATTATAATCAGAAAGCATGAAAACAGACTTCTATTAAATTTTTAAGCACCAGGAATTCTTACTTGAAATATAAGCAGATCTTTCTGAATTAATTTTCTAATTCTTTTTGTAGTACTCCAGAAATCATATTCTTTGACTTTCTTGTTGAAGGCCATTGTCAAGCTCTTGGAATTACACTTTAATAGAAAGCAAGATTCTCCCAGAGTTTCTTTTAACAAGATTTATTGAAAGAGAACAGAATAAGGTTACAGAGATCTCAGCTACTGGGTTGCTTTTCCTTAAAACCTAATTTATAGTCACCTAGTTAGAGGAAGAATATCCAGTTGGTCAGGGTGTCACTTCTCTTAGCTTCTGAATATACTATTATAGCCATAGTCTAAGACAATAGTAAAACACTACGAGCAGAGTACTATATAGATGAAATTGTTTGAAAAAGTTTTGTTTCTTGGATGTTTTTGTGTTTTCCTGGTGAAGAATATTTAGCACTAGAAGAATTGACCCTTACAAAGACCAGGAAAAATGCATTTTGCAGAAATTTGCAAGCTGATCAAGAGGGCAATGAAATTAAAAAAAAAACTATGCATGATTCCAAGCATTGGGAAGTGAAACATGTGCAAAACCAGAGTGACAGTGGAAGAACTCCCAAAATGCAAGAAAAAATCAACATAATATATTTCCAATGTTTTTCCTCTACCAAACCAATATGTTTGAATCAAGATAAACAGTTTATAAACATGACAGTAATAATTACGGGAAGTTGGTAGGATGAAATGTATAATTTGAATGTAGTAATAGAATCTTATAATGGTGTATGACATATTAAAAAAGAATAGACCAGTTAGAAAGGGAGAGTTAATCTTATGATGATGTATACACTTCAAAGGAAAAGCATTCATCTAAATACAGAATATGATCTGAGACATTTTAATAAATTATGCCAATATCACAGTGGGAGAGTAGTATAGATCTCTTAGAAACTGAATGATGCTTTATTATACCAGTTTACCAAACCTTCAGAAAGAATGGCAGAACAGTAGTGAAAAGAGGTTTGTGCTATTAGAAGCCAAATTCAGTGAAGCATGGCTTTTGGAACTAGAAAGGGCAATTTAAGCCATCAAGTCAGCTCCTTGCTGAAAGCAGGAGTCCAAATTAAAGTAACACCATCAGATGGATGTCTAGCCTGTACTTGAACTCACCTAGTGAAGAGGAGCTACAGTATTTCCTCTATGGAGAACTGATTTTACTGCTAGGAATTTGTGTTCTAATATTCAATATATTATTCCATGTCCTGTGCTTTGAAACAATAAGGCTTTCACCTTCTATGGGACATTCTTTCAGGTATTCAAGGTGTGCCATTATGTCCCTCAAGCCTAAATATTCCTCGTTTGTTCCAATGCTTTTCATGGGATGTTTTCCCAGAACAACTTCATAAGGAAAAGTTTCGTTTTTATCTTTTATTTACTTTCATTTTTCCTCTTCTTTTACTTTTCTATGTTTTGATTTTGTTTTGATGAGCTTTTTCCTTTTGTTATTGTTCAAGCAGAACAATATTTCTTCCTGGAAGAAAAAATGAGTGAGTTCATGTTTAAAAGGGACATGCAAAGGAAATGAAAAAAAATGAACTACCTAACATAAAGACAATCTGAGTGAGATTAGTTATATGAGATAACTGTAAGAGTAAAAGAAACAAGAATGAAAAAGATGCTCCTTGCATTTTAATATCAGGGAAGAAAAACAGAGATGGATAGGCTATATGGATAAGTAACAGTTCTTCCTCTGTTTAAGGTATAATATGAAGTTTTGAATGCTCCAATTTTATTAGCAAATTTGTTTGTTTTTGTATAAATTGAAGAGATTAATAAGATAGATGCATTATATTTCTAAAATGGAATGGAAAATGTTTGATGAATGTTCAAGATATGACAGAGGACAAATTTTACATTTAACTATTCAATTAAAGAGTGTGTGGAATATAACCTATCTGGAAAGCTTGACTGTGTTTTGCTTATTCAAGAGATTGCTAAATGTTGCTAACATAGCTATCTTCAGATATCTGAAGCAAGAACTCATGGATGATGGAATAAATTTATTTGCTGCTCCAAAAGGAAGGAATTAAGACTTTGTAATGACAAGAAAGGGGAATTCAGCTAAAGTTTAGAAAGAACCTTCCAACAGTCTCAACAAGTTTATGGTAGGACAGACTATCTCAGAAAATGGTGAAGATTTTTGGGATGCTCTTCAAATGTGTAATAGCTTAGGTTTCTTTGATTTTCAAAATTTTACTCTAAGTCATCCAATACTGAGGAAATTTTAGGGGCCTCCTAGATGTATTATTGTTACACAAACACACACACACAGTTATCGCTAATATCTTTGATTGGGTGGATTCTAGTTCTCTTCTGCTTCAGCTGCATGAGTTGGCCAAAACTATATAACTGAAGCAGGAGAAAGCTGAAACCTGCAAGACTGCTTGTACCCAGTGACAGTGGCATATGGAAGGGATACATCATGTTCCCTACACTCCTATCTGGGGGAGCCCACAGTCTCCTCTGCAAAATGCAAGCCAGTATACTGCAATGGATAAGAATGTCAGAAGAGAAAACACTTTGTTCAAAATCCCATTCATCCAAAAACCAGTCATAATCTCTCACAAAGTTGTAATGAAAAGATTTATTTATTGGCTTACTGTATCTCTGTACCACCATAGTGTACTCATGAAGTTAGAATACATAGTGAAACCCCATGAGTTTCCTAGAGAACAGGGAGCAACAAATGCTACAAATATTAATGAATAAAGAGGCACATTATATTTTGCTCGCTCATGTATTCTTAGCATTCAAAAGGTTGCTTGTCCCATTTCACATGAAATCCCAATGGATGTAAACAAAGTGTACCCTATATAAATATACCTTGAAGTCCACATTCAGTATTAAACTTTATTCAGTTCTTCAAAATTCTTCATGGAAGATTCACACTATTTCATCACAAAAGTTTTGAAGGTCATAAATGTTTTGTTTTATGGGCAATATTCAAGTCAAACAGTAAACCAGAAATCAAATTTGAAGGTTTTTTTCTACATGTGCCATCAATACATAAATTTGTTGGGAAAATATTAATAGGTAAAGTCTTTCTTCTGTTAATATAGAGTGGTACAGATGGCAATAAATCATAACACAGATTTTTAGCTGAAGCTTTCTCTATCTTTTACATTACTGTATTCCCCCCATAGAGTCAAACAGTTTTGAAATCCCAGCATTGAGCATTTGTGCAAGTGTACAAATTAAAAGAAATATAATTCCCAGTTGAAGATTCTTTGTCTGGAGACTAGGCTTATAAATTAATGAAAGCCGGCTGGGTGAGCTTGGGCCAATCACTCTCTTTCAGCCCAACTCACCTTACAGGTTTGCTGTTGGAAAATAGGAGGAGGAAGGAGTATTAAATATGTTTGTCATCTTAAGTTATTTGAAAAATAATAAAGGCAGGATACAAATAGATACAATTAATTAAAGCTCAAAATCTTCCCTTGTTCTCTGTACAGGTATGTTTCAGACACAAAAACATACTTACACTTTCATTTTTGTAAATAGTGCGGACACAGTTAAATGTGTTTCCATAGCCATGTCCAGCTTGTAAGCGAGTCTGAAGAATACAATTATGAAATACAATTAATGAGAGCTCATACACAATAAATAAGACATAGTTGTATTTTACTCCCATGTTCCAAAAGAGGAGAAAACAAGGAAATGAAAGAAAAATATACATTCTATCAAGTGTCTGCCAAAGAGAAAAACTGTACATAATATCTTAATATTGACTGTCAGCATACTCTGCAAATGAAAAACATGAACCTTTACTATTAGACAAATTTATCTGATTTATGACTGTCAACTTCCAAAATTCTTTATGCACACTTCTGATTCAGGATAATCTATTCAGCTTTCCAAAAAATTATGCTTAAACAGGATTTATGATTGGTAAGGTATCTCTGTAATTCTTTAGTAAATTAATGTCATTTCTGCATTATAGAATGTTATAGAATCTATAGGATTTGGGACCTCATGGATGTCATTCTGCATAAAATATCTGGGATAATGACATTTTATAAATAATTAAATTATCCAGAAACTGATTCCCTGCAAACTCATGATTGTCTGAAACTGTATCTAGGTAATCATTTTTGGATTGAACAACTAAGATTGGATAACCATTTGTCCACGGACTTCTGCCTTGGGTACAGGGGTGGACTAGAAGACCCCCCTGGTCCTTTTCAACCCTATGATTCAATAATCCTAGAGATATGTTATCTATGAACATTGCCATCATCAGATGGAAAATCTCTATTCTAATCTTAAAATTCAGGAAAAAATTAATTTAATCAAATCATGATAGGATTCTGGATTTTATAAAAGCTCAACTAAAAATCCCTCTGTGGTGTCAACTTCTGATAACATAAGGAGTCATGCTAAGGCCTTGTACAAAATTACTACTACTTAACATATTGATTTGTGGTTTGAAAGGAAGAACAGAACACACTTCTAAGCAACTCATCCCAAAACTGAACAGGAATAATGTCCTTACATGAGCAGAAAATAAAGTTTTCCTCACACAAAAGGAAAAGATGAGAATCAAATGGCACTGAGTGGGGTACATTACCAAAAGAAACACAAAGTGGTTATGAGGAATTCATTTCCCATTCATTCATTATTGCTTCAGTTTGCCATACCTCATCGCTTGAATTCATAATATGACTGAATACCATGTTGGATTTTATTTCTAACCCTAAGTAATTTGTACTATTGTTGTTCAGTTGCTCAGCTGTATCTAACTTCACAACCCCATGGACTGAAGAATGCCAGGCCTCCCTGTCCTGCACTGCTTTCCAGAGTCCACCCAAATCCATGCCCATCACATCCATGATGCTATCTAACCATCTCATCCTTTGCATCCCTTTCTCCTTTTGCCTTCAGTCTTTTCCAGTGACCCCTCTCTTCACATAAGGAGGCCGAAGTATTTGAGCTTCAGTTTCAGTACCTGTCTTTCCAATGAACAGTCGGTTGATTTCCTTTAGGACTGACTGGTTTGATCTTTGCAGTCCAAGGGACTCTTAAACTCTTCTCCAGCACCACAATTTGAAGGCATCAGTTCTTCGGCACTCAGCCTTCCTTATGATCCAACTCTCACAGCCATACATTACTACTGGAGAAACCATAGCTATGTTTATATGACCTTTGTTGGCAAGGTGATGTCTCTGCTTTTTAATATGCTATCTAGATTTGCCATAGGTTTCCTCCCCAGGAGCAAGCGTCATTTAATTTAATGGCATTTCACTCTTTCTGGAGCTACTTGTAATTGCCCTCTGCTCTTCCCCGGTAACATATTGGACACTTTCTGACCTGAGGGGCTTATCTTCCAGCATCTTTTAGCATTTTGTTACTGTCCAATGGGTTTTCTTAGCAAAGATACTGGAGTGGGTTGCCATTTCCTTCTTCAGAGTCCTATAGAGAGTCCTTTTTCACCAGGTGTCTAGGAACTCCAACATCTAGCGCTGTCTAACAACTGAGCCAGTATGGGTTTCTGTAAATTACATCTCTATTTATTCAGCATAATCCTGATTTAAAAATAAGATTGGAAAGAACAATTCAGTGAGGGATGGGAAAATGAAGACAGTATCAGGTGGAAGCTTATAAGTCAGCCTAAATGGTGAAAGAAAATCTGTTGTGCTACTTGATTCATAAGATATAAAGTTATAGCACAATTATAAGTAACAGAAGTCTTCTTAATTCCATTAATTACATAAAAATCCAGATAGATATTTCAACCCAGTAACAGAATGCCATGAACTCTACTAATCAGATTACACCATAGCTGGCACTCTTGCAAATATATATTACTCCTTTTTTTGTTATATATAGAATAACAATAATAATAATGAGAAGTGGTCTGTGATCCAAGGACCCAGTTACCATGGTGCACTGTTTTGAAAGGAACTACTCCTGTCATATCTGTGTTGACCACTGCATAGAGGAAGAATAAACATCACTCAGATATTTTGTGAACAGAATGCTGCCAAAATGTTTTGTTTCCTTTTTCTTGATGAAGAGAAGACTGGATGGCATCAAAGTGTCTGTTGCATTGTCCTGGTTTCTGCAGTATTAGAGACAGCTTGCAATAATATTACCTGAAATTGAAACTGGAAGGATTTGTGGGCTGAAGTTTCATTATCAGAATATGTCCCCAGTCTCTGAAGTCAGGAATCATTTATCCTGGAACATTCGGAAAACAAGTTCCTTATTCTGAGTGGCAAATAACTGAAGTTAAGGCTGATCTTTTCACTGAATGCAAAATTGGTTATTTAAAAAAAAACTTTGATTTAGAAAAGGCGACCCAGTTCAAGTTCCTATTCAGCCATAAAATTCTTTTGATGTGTTTGGGCTCATCACCAACTCTCAGCCTAATTTATCTTAGAGAATTATTGTGAGGATGAAAAGGAGGTCTATGTATCTTAGAGCCCTAGGATAAATTGTGGGAAAGAAAGGAAGAATTGTTTTCTTAGCAACTGCATTAGCAGCTACTGCAAAGCCTGTAAATTTCTACCCCTCCCTCTTCATATAGATCATTGTACCAAAATGACTTGTAGAAAAGTGCCATGTAGCCTTGATAGTTGAGAGGCTAACCTAGTGGATGTGCATTTCACTGTATTTAGAATAAATAGTATAAATCACAGTACTGATCAAAATACATATTCTGGACCTAGCTCTTCTGACAAGCAAATTTGGTGGTAGGGAGGGAGGGAGGAAGGAAGGATAGAAGGAAGGAAGGAAGGAAGGAAGGAAGGAAGGAAGGAAGGAAGGAAGGAAGGAAGGAAG